>APFE030123649.1:170242-239861 GCA_000404065.3 Pinus taeda | reverse complement strand
TCATCGCGTTCCTTTGCCGCTCGAGTGCTTCTTCGAGCAAGATTTTAATAGGATCTCCTGCCCCCTCGTCTTTCTTCTCATCCGCCATGGGAGGCCGTCGGGATTTTCGAGGCTGGTTTTGCAAAGGTTCGACCAATTCAAGCCCTAACTCCTTATATCCCGACCTCGTTGGGGACATGCAAAGAAAACAAAGAAAAAGGAGACCGCTCTGATACCACTGATCCGGATTTAAACAGGAATGCAATAGATTACAGAGTTAACCATAAATACATAGATGCGATAACCATAAACAAAGAGATGCAACAGAAATAATACTTCATTTCATTAATGGAAAATACCGAATTATGCTTACAACCAGAATTGGAAATAAACCAGTTAGGGCGATGGTAGCTTATCTCTGAGAAGAGATGTGCGGCTACATGCCTCTGAACTGTTCCGAACTTTTTTTACAATGAGGCTCGAAGGCCTATTTATTATTGAGAAACAATGGAAAACCCTTCACATTCCAAAACCGACCCTTAGAAGATGAAACGCCAAATTGTGGGCCCCGTTTTGGGTAAATTTGTACATCAATTTCCCGGGGTCGTAACTTTGGCATACGATCTCCGTTTGACGCGTATGATAGCTCGTTAGAAAGATCTATCCGAGAACTACCATTTTTGGAACAGGCAACACCAGTCTATTCCATGGCCTCGTGTTGCCCTCGGATTCCCCAAAAAACGTCGTTTAGGGCCTCAAAACGGCTCCGGAAGTTCAGGACCCGAAAAACTACTAAAAATAGTAAGTTGTGCTACAATTAAGGAAACTGAAAATGCTGAAAGAGACAATGATGGGGGTCCAGATGGACTTGGTAGGTGGCCACCAATATCCACCTGGATCACATCATTTCTCTGTTTATTACAAAAAACAGTCATTGTTTGCATTTCAAAGGGAAAACAGAGGCCTCAGGACCCTTTGCACCTCACAACATAGGTTAGGAGACAGTTTGCTGAGAAAACAGAGGCCAAAAAGTGATCATGGAGCCACAGCACGTGCAGCTTGTCCAAACAAACAAAATGGTCATGGAGCAGATAACGCAGCTTACCCAGAACATCAGAAGCATCAACAACCCAGCGCAACTCATCAAAACCAACATCATGGGGCATCTCTGGCATGAGAGAGATCCTTGCCAGCGTAACTAGAATACCTGAAGGTGGTTATTCCTCTATCAGAAGGAGAAAAAACCTTCAAGCTATGCTTGCCGATTCAGGGAACCAAACAGTGAAGGGACACAGAGGATAGATTAAGACTCCGAGCCTTTGAGAGTTCAGGAGCATTATAAAGAGCTATAAATAGCTTAAAGTAGGATGTAATATAGGTTCAACTTCTGGAGACTATAGAGACTTTGCTACTCAAGCATCTAATCTTCATTCATTAGTCATATGAGCTTCTTTTGCTATTATATGTTCAATGTCCATTTCTCTTCTGTTCTAAGCTTGCACTTGGATAGTTTATTCATGTTTCTTCTGTATCTAATGCCAGATAACTGTTATCTTATCTCTGCATTTATAAATTATATTTGCAAGCTTCTTTGTTTCCTATAGCTAGCCATTCATATGTGGTTATATATGCATCTGCCGGTAGAGTCAGTATTCTCTTTTGCTGCTTGTAGCTAGCCATTCATTTATGTTTATGTATGCATCTGCCAGTATGGTCAGTATTCTCCATCCATTCATTGAGTCTATAAACTATTAAGCATTAGTGGTCTAAAGCCTTGTAAGATGAGGGTGTTCATGCATGTCTTGAGTAAAAACATATTTGAAATGGTTATCTGGCTTGATCCAAACCATCCTTTATTCCAATAGTTCAGAGTACAATAATGAAGATTATATGTTACCAGGCATCTTCAAGCTGCAACCTAGGAGAGTTTCTTGGAGTGATAACATAATTGGCACCATTTCTGGGGAGAGGAAATTGAAGTTGAGCTTCCCTGGCAAATGACATAAATCCAACTTTGATGATAGACAAATTCTGGGCACTTTTTTGGTTGTAATCATCTATCTGGTGACTCTACTGGAGGCCGAACCTCTTGGCGACTTCACTTCATAGTTTTGGCTCAGTTTATGAGGCATACTTGGAGAAATCCTTAGAAGTTACAAGTTGACTCAGTACCTGACCCTGAAAAAATCATCAAAGAGAGAAAGGTATTGCAGAAACGAGCATCAGGTTCAGGTAAACCTAAAAAGTCTTCTATATCTCTTCAAGAAAGGCCTATAATAGAACAAATACATGTTGGAGTATAGCATCTAATACTAGCAACGAAGAAAAAATCTTAGAGATTCATAAAGCTCCTTATTGTTTAGGTTCTCCTTTTGTTGTATGCCCAAAGGAAACCTCACCTCCTATCCATCATACTCCTTCAGTCCTATCAAACACTCCTTAGCCATCTATAATTCAGACTTCTAGTACTCTTTTAGCCACCACAGCTATGGCAAGTCCACAAGCACCCACCAAAATGGAAAGAATCATAGCTGCTAGGTATGGACGTCTAATACTGCCTAATCCTTTGAATGCTATGCCTACTGGAGAGTATTAGAAGTATATGCCTAAGTTCACTGGGACTGAAGGTGTTTCAGCTAAAGAACATCTTGAGTCATTCTATAGCTATGCTGATAACCTAGACATTAGTGAAGATGATGTGTGGATGAGAGTCTTTGTCCAACTCCTAGATGGAGAGGCTAGAAAATGGTTTAGAGAACCAACCCCAAGATCTATAACAAATATTGAAGCTTTGGATGATGCATTTCTAGAGCATTGGGGGGATAAGGAGGATCTCCTCTGCTACCACACTGAGTTTGGGAACTTAAAGATGGAAAATGGTGAGCTTCTGTCTGATTTTAATAAGAGATTTAACCACATGTACAGCAAGATACCAGCTGAATGAAACCCACCACTACCTCTGCTAGACTCATCTATGCCAGTGCCTTTGATTGTGACTTCTGTTTACTATTGAGGGAGAGGTGATGTGCTTCTTTGGATGATATGCAAGATGCAACCTTGGAAGTAGAATCAAACATCATGGCTACAGAAAATATCAAAGGTAATGCTGATAGAAGTAGATAGAGGGGCGGGCCATCATCATCTTCAGATCCAAAGATTGATAAAATGGCCAAGATGATAGAGTCATTAGCTTTTGAAGTTTCCAAATTAAAGGTTGAGCAACATTCTGGGAAAGGAAGGGTTCCTAATACCTTTGTTCCTCCAAATCCAAATCCATATAGAAGGGAAAATGACCAGTTGCAGATCTTGTAAAGAAATAAAGATGCTAATGAAGACCAAAGGGTGAAGATCCCTTTTTAGAATGCAATAATGGAAGAAGAGCAGTTTGAAGAAGAGGATGAGATCCATTGTATGGAAGACAAAGGAAATGCCCCTTTTTTAAACAAAGTTGCATATGAGAAATCATTATTCAATGACCAGATCAACCAAGAATGGGATGGTGAAGCTGTTCTACAAACTGAAGATCAACACCAATATAATCTGAGGTCGATGATGAATAGTGTCAAGGAAACTCCTGTTCATAAAGTTGTTGTCTCTCCAGAACAACAAGCTAATAAGCAGAAGCAACCAGCAGTTGATCCTATCATCCTCAAAGCTCCATCCATATAGGAAAGAGGTCTTGAAAAGTCCCTTTCTTCTTTCAGTTTTCAATCAAAAATTAAAAAGCTAAGAATACCTATGCCTTTGATTGAACCAATGAAGAATGAGTCCTTCAAGAAATCTATTCTTAAGGCTCTTGAGCCTAATGCCATCCAAGCTTCCATTGATTATGTAAATCTACAAGATGACCAACCAACTGTTATTCTCAGCCCAATGATTGAAAATTGTGAAGACAGCTCCCCATCATTTTATGTCTCTCTGACTATTCATGATAAAATCCTTCATAATTGCCTTCTAGACACTAGAGCCAGCCATAATCCAATGCCCAAGGCTATCATGGATAAGCTCGATCTTGAAATTACCAAGCCTTGTCAGTCAGCCTCTACGCAACTTAAAAAAGCAGTCTTCTAGATCATAGAGGAAGAAGGCCCACAAATTTGGGACATGTTCTTTAAAGGAGCTTCTTCTAAAGAAGCTGCAGGGGTAGGTGTAGTCATTGTGTCCCCCACACAAGAATTCATTGATTCATCTTTTATATTAACTTTTTAGGTCATAAATGACACAACAGAGTATAAAGCAGACTTTATTATTCAACAGGTGTGCAAAACCTTCCAAGCAAAACATCTAAGGCTGAAAGCATACAGAGATGAGGTGAAATATAGACTATTTCTGCCTGATAATACCAAATGCTGGAATTTTTTTGAAGTAAATGATCAAATTAATAGGATTTTGCAAGTCTTTGATGAATTTGATGATATGCACATTGACCCTGAAAAAATCATCAAAGATAGAAAGGTAAAAAGGGTCAATTTTCAATTTGGTGATTGTTTTCTCAAAAGGGATACATTAAAGGAAGGAGGAGATGTTTTTGATGGCCCAGTCAATCGACTATTCTTCAAACTTTATTTCAGTTAAGGCTTTCAAGCCTTGGTATTGTAAATATGTTTTTTCAAGTTTTTATTTCATGCTAAATAGACTCCATGCCCAATGCAACACTAGGAGGAAGATTTGATCTTGTTTTTTACAGGAAAGGCATTGTTCTATAGTTCTTGAAACCCCATAGGGAGGATTTCATCCCCAAAAGGAGTTAGTGTTAGCCTTGGAAGCATTTGTCCCAAAAATGGATCCAAAACACTACCAAAGGCTTCAAAATTTGCTTAAAATCATTCAAAAGCCCAACAGTCGCATGCCAAGAGCCCTTGGAAAGGCGGAAAATCACTATCGGGAGAGAAAAACCAAAGAAAAACAATGAAAAACCATTATCGCAGGCTTAAAACTAAGAAGCGACAACAACCATTAGATCTGGCCAATTAATGACCCAGCTCTAAGTAGCAAATCACAATTAGTGGATTTGATTGGTAGGCAGCGGCAATCGGCATAAGACATGCCAATCAGCAATCTCCAATGATCAGATCGGCAGGTCACATCGGTGATTAAAATAGGAAATGAGCGATTGCGATCAACGATTAAACGTAGACCACCGATCCTGCGCGAAGATCGACAACCCACGTTACATCGCCGGATCGCTATCGGCAGAAACCTTAAAGGGCAGGGCCTTTACTTATATATGTATGTGACTCGATTAGTGGATCCGACGGCATTCTGAATGATGTTTCATAAGATTTTAGGTCCACACCAAAGTCATATTTAGTGCATTTTTCTGTATTTCGTTATATAACAAAATACAAAGGGATATAGAGCAGTGCCAATTGCAATGAAGCCCAGACTCGAAAGGGTTCGAGAATGAAACTGTCTAATCTTTCAAATCCACCAAAGCCCATTTTCAATGTATTTTTGTGTGTTTTCTTTGTTTAAACAAAATATAAAGGAACCTTGGGGCAGTGCAATAGAGATGAAACCCAGACCTAATGGGTTTCTGGAATGAAATTGTATATTATTTAAAGTCCGGGGAAAGCCGTTTTCCATGTATTTTCAGTGTTTTATGTATTTCATAATACAAAGGAAATATGCAGGGAATGAGCCAAATGCGACTTGCAATAACCCGAAGGGGGGACCCGATAGAGGAATTAATCATTTTTGAGGACTATTGAAGTCCGAAAGAAACAGAAATAGGTGGGTTTTTTCAGTATTGCATCATTTCTTTGTTTATTACATAAAGTTGTCATTGTTTGCATTTCAAAGGGAAAACAGAGGCCTGAGGATCATTTCCACCTCATAGCATAGTCCGGGAGACAGTTTGCCAGGAAAACAGAGGTGGAAAGTGATCATGGAGCCACAACACGGACAGATTGTCAAGAAAAATAGAATGGTCATGGAGTAGACAACGCAACTTGCCCAAAACATCAGAAGCATCAACAACCCAGCACAACTCATCAAAACCAACATCATGGGGCATCTCTGGCATGAGAGAGATCCTTGTTGGCACAACCAGAATACTTGAAGGTGGTTATTCCTCTGTCAAAAGGAGAAAAAACCTCTAAGCCATGCTTGCCAATTTAGGGAATCAAATAGTGAAGGGACAGAGAGGATAGATTAAGAATTCGAGCCTTTGAGAGCTCATAAGCATTGTAAAGAGCTATAAATAGCTAAAAGTAGGATGTAATACAAGTTCAACTTCTGGAGACTGTAGATACTTTTCTACTCAAGCATCTCATCTTCATTCATTAGTAATACAAGCTTCTTTTGGTGTTATATGTTCAATGTCTATTTCTCTTCTATTCTAAGCTTGCACTTGGATAGTTTGTTCATGTTTCTTCTGTATCTAATGCTAGATAATTGTTATCTTATCTCTGCGTTGATAAATTAGATTTGCAAGCTTCTTTGCTACCTGTAGCTAGCCATTCATATGTGGTCATATATGCATCTACCAGAATAATTAGTATTCTTGTTTGCTGCTTGTAGCTAGCCATTCATTTATATTTATGTATGCATCTACCAGTATGGTTAGTATTCTCCATCAATTCATTGAATCTATAAACTATTGAGCATTACTGGTCTCAAAGCCTTGTAAGCTAAGGGCGTTCATGCATTTCTTGAGTAAAAACATAGTTGAGATGGTTATATGGCTTGATCCAAACCATCATTTATTCCAATAGTTCAGAGAACAATATTGAAGATTATATGTTACCAGGCATCTCTGAGCTACAATATAGGAGAGTTCCCTGGAGTGATAACAGGTCCCAGCATAGAATTCCATGAATGTTGTCACATCACATTAGGGTTGAGAAAAGCCCACCCATCTCCATAGATATTACCCTCACTTGTAGTCAATGTATGTTCTTGAACTGCTTGAGAGGAGCCACTGCCCAATTGTTGGTCTTTGTTTCTAAAATAATATACATTAGATCCTAATCTACCTTTGACTAAGAGAGGATGAGAGGTAGATACAATATCCTTTCAATCTGCAAACATGCCATACAACAAAAATACTTTTGCATCCACCTAATGAACCAAAAGGATATTGTACACTATGTTGATGGGCACCTTTCTTGCATATATTGACAAAGAATCTTGTTGAGACAACTGGGATTTTGGAAACAAATGTTAGTTAGGTTGCAAATATTTAAAATCAAGCAGAGGTCTTTACAGATTTTCCTTACACATATCTTGACTAATTTATACCCTAGTGTTGTGGTTGGAGGTCCTGAAATTGCAAATTGACGTTGTATATCTACACATTGCCCTTGTTTTTATGAATTTTTGTTAACCTTTTTAAGGTTCTATTTCATGAAAACAATATTAATCAATGCTCAAAATATCACCAACATGATTTGGAACTCAACGTGTATGATAACAATTTTTTGCCTAATCATTTAGCTCAATCACATGTGATAACTGTGATATTTTAAGTAAATAAATATATATTTTTAAGAGCAATTTTTACTTAAATTTAGGTAGGAATAAAAATGTAAATTAGTACCCACATGAATTTATTAAATTAGTTGCATGAAATTTAGGTTGGAGGATTATTGATGTTGTTAATTTTCCCATGAGTTGAAAATTGGATGGGAAGGATTAAAAATTATGACTATGATTAAATGCAACCTAGTTGTTTCCATTTCCGAAATATACATGCCTATGGACATAATTAATTCCTAAGTAATTTTTTCTTATATAAAATGTCACCACAACAAATAAAATAGTGATTTCAAATTTCCCTTAATTTTTTTTATTTCTCGAGGGGTGATAGGAGCTAAGGGTGATCGTTGGCCTGATAAATAGAATTATCCTATTCTTAGAGTCTTGGGCATGCTACAAATAATCAATCATAAGCATGCATCCCTCTCCATGGGCTTTCAAAGGTTATTTCTCTTAATCTAAACAAAATAATTTAATTGTAAGAAACTCTTGCAATATAGTATTTTATCTCTATTTGGTTTCTTCTCCTTAAGATATCAAATTGAAAATCATAGTCAAGAGTATCTATTTTGAGTTAATATGTTTGAGCACTTAATCAATGCATGATGTTCTAGGACACCATCATGTTCTAGGACACAATAATATGGAAGAATCTTTTTGAGAAAACAAGGGAAAAAAACTAGATCCTAATATCCTTATTGCTAATGAAAGGATGGGTTATCACCCTATTTCCTAATCCCCTTATCCACGTGATTTAATTAAATGGACTAAGTGGATGGGAACCCACTTGTCCTAAAGTCATGATAGGGATGTGAGGAATCATTAAAATTATGGGATTATTGACATGCAAAGGTATAAAGATACAAGGTGCATCATGGAGGTGGCAAGTTGTAATGCAAATGCATTATAGCCTTGTACACTTCAAGTCATTACATGACACAATTGGTTTAATGGATAAGGTAATGTATTGGACTTCAGTAATGGTAAGTAGGGATGTGAGTTGCACGCTACTTCTTCCTTTGGGTGATGATAGGGGATTCATATTGATCAATTTAGTCTTTAACAGGAAATATTTGATGTTAGTTATCACTCTCTTGAGCTTTCCTGCTCTAGGGAAAAGTTTGTTGATGTGTGGGAGATCATGATTCATGTAGGATATAATTCATTTCAAGCTAGGAACTTTAGTTTGTGAGAGTGGTAGGAATATTAGATGTTTCTAGGTGGAATAACCGGGTGAGGATGTGAGCATTGTACATGTGCTTACTCTTCATGTTCACTATTTTGGTCCACTTAGAAGAGGTGTATCTCCTTTCAAATCTTGGTCCATGGAAGGGACCTTTTTTTTGGGTTGTTTTTGATAGACTTCTTCATATTGGTATTTATTTAGTTATTTTCCATCTAGTTAGGGAATTTTATCGACCCTATGTTAGCTCTCAATATTATAAATAAAATTGGAAAATGTTGGTGAATGGGAGAATATTTAAAGGGGAATATTAGAGAAAAGTAGAGCAAGAAATTTAATCCCTACAAGGGGAGGTACTTCAACTACAACATATATATAATCGGATGGAAACTAACCTTGCACCAACCATGGAGACTATGATAGAAAAAAAATTGTAACTCTAATAGGATGAAGATGAAAATGACACTATCTAAAATCAAATTGAGGAGTTTCAACTCAACATGAATCAAATCAGTCTGATCTCTTATTATTTTGATAATTTTGTTATTTATGGTAATGCAATGGTTCTTGATTTGAATTCTAGTGCTCCCTCATTCGAGCCAAATCAAGTATAAATGTAAGATTGCCACAAATTCCTAGTTAGTGTGAGGATCCTACCTAAGGTCCTCTAACTAAAAATAACTTTATTCAATTTAAATACAATAAGAAGGGAAATAGACTATTTATATTTCAACATTTATCTGATGATAATATACAAGTCAAATTTATTTACAATATATTAAACAAGTAGGAAATTTCATTGCAACGATTTACATAAGTAATCAACAAATAGAAGAATACATGTTCTAGTAGCTTGGTTGGGGTGCTCCTGACTTTGTTTGAATGCTCCTCTTGGTTACCTGATTGAATTTACTTTTTATTCGACTAGGAATGATTTCCTAGTCTAGGGAACCTCCACAGGTTCCCTAGCCCTCCGAGCCCAAGTCCAACTAGCTATAGTGTGTCCAAGTTAGAACCAACACTCTCCAATAGATCCAAGTTTGAGTTCTCTCATTTTTCTCTCCATTTTCTCCCTTCTCCTTCTTCACATTCCTCCCAAAATAAAAATCCTCCAATCCAAAAAAAATATCAAGGACCCCCCTCTCCTCTCATCCACCTTCCCTTTTATGTCTCTTCTTCCCATCCACCTCAACCACCTGTTATTAATGTCATGACTACCCCCTCATCATTTTATTTTAGTATCCTTGAATTTTATTACCATATATTATTCAAAGTATATTTGAGAAGATAATTTGGGAATAAAATATGGATATTCAATTTAGAATTAAATTGGAGAAGAGCATATCTTCTCAAAAGTAGATTTGAGAAGACACCTTGGGATATGGATATTTTATTTAGAAATAAATTGGATAAGACCATATCTTTTCAAACGTAGTTTTGAGAAGACACCTTAGGATATGGATATTTAATTTGGAAATAAATTGGGGAAGACCATATCTTTTCAAAAGTAGATTCGAGAAGATATCTTGGGATATGGATATTTAATTTAGAAATAAATTGGAGAATACCATATCCCATCCAAAAGTAAATTCAAGAAGACACCTTGGGAATTGAATAATAACAATAAAAAAATTCATATCAGTAAAAAAATAAAATTATAGTTTCACAAGTGTAGATATATACCAATATTATGTAATAGCTATAAGTTAATATTTGTAGGTTAATCAAACACTAGTCAAAATATTTCCATGCAGATTTTGAATTGTTTCCATAAATGTAGTGGAAACTGTACTAGATTTAAATGGATGAGATAATGCACAAAAGTGTGCATAGCTAGTAAGTCTGTCAACGACCATCATGATGACACTCTTTCCTTCGGCCTTCGGTAAAATTGCGATAAAATCCGTTGAAACCTCCTCCAAACATTGGCTTGGAATGTGTTAGAGTCGGTCCTTACAGCCCTCCGTCAAAGATCAGTTCGCTTTTTGCATATCATTCTTAGGTGTCTCGCTCATTCCACTTCGTTGCATTTCGCTAGGGGCATGCCATTGACTGACGAGGGGGTCTGGTTGTCTTGTGTTTCCTCATGCTTGTACCTGCAGGGTTAATTAAAATTCCTCAAAAATCACTGAAGTTCATGGTCATTGCATTCATGGTCATAAATGATTAGTTTCGTTAAAAAGAGTCTTTAGTCCTAGAGTCTAGGGTTTTGAATCCTTTGCATACATGTAATAAAGGCCCATAGGCCATGAGGTTGGTTTCAAAAGATTTCTATTTCACGTTTTTATTATCAAAAACATTTGAAGACATTTCTAGTCCAAAACTCTGTTTTGGAACTAGAAATTGTCAAACTTCATTTTCTTGTAATAATTGCATTTATTTCACCATAAGAAGTTTCAAAGCAAGCCTCTGATCTTTTCCAAATTCAAATGCCAAATCCCTGCAAAAAACAACAAAGTATCATCAGTCCAAGATTCAGAAAAAGTAAGGAAAAACCAAAGATCAACATTATATTAAGTGATTGAACGACAAAGTGCCAACATTATAAAAGTGGGTCATGGGGTAAATTGAAAATCAAATATGATTTTATGAGATATTTTTCTTCACATATAAACCATGGTAAACAATTCATTTGCATGAATCCTCAAGGCAGAAATCGAGTTGGTGAAGTTGAAGGCCGAAATCGTGTTTTGCAAAGTTGTGGACCGACACTGGAGGTGCGCGCTACGCATTGGGTAGGCGCGCTACCCATATAGTCTCAGAGCTAATTTCTTTTTTCTCTTGCATCCAGTTTCACACCAAATCGGCATAATCAGCTTGCAAGTTGGTTTTTAATGGTTTCTCAGTGATTTTTGAACAGGATTGTGGTGGTTTTTTTAAAGTGGGGAAATTAGTGTGTTTGATGTGGACAAAAGTGAACCCTATGTTCATAGCAGATTCATTTCTTAGGTTTTTGAATACATATTGATGGTCTTGTGAAGGATTTCCCAGCTTGTATTGTTGATATATATACCTATGCATCTACTGTCAAAGTGTCACTGCCCTCACACTCTCAGTTTGTCATTTTACCATTACTGTCACCGCCATTATATTACCACTGTCATTGCTATTTTTTTCACTATGGTCATTGTCACATTGTTTCCCATTTCCCATCGACAAACACAGTCTTATACTCATTTTCCCCTTTGACAAATTTTAGCCAGCATTACAAAGGCTGCACACTACACTGCACTTGTTTACTCATTTGTCAAATTCCCTTGTGATCAAAGTCGTGATTGTTTTTATGCCAATCCACCTAACAGAGCTATTACCACTGTGGCTTATTTTCTTATGATGCTTTGGGACATATGCAACATATTTGGGTTTTGACCATACATTGAAACTTTTGACTTCACTACATCTATATCAACATACATATTGCAGACATCTTGTTTTCAAAGCCATGTCAGAGACGGATTCAGTTTATGAGCAGGAGTATGACAGTGATTCCACAGCTGAGGGTAATGTGCCACGAAGGTCTCACAAAAGTGGAAAAGGTGGTAAGAATCTTAGGGAGGAGCCTACTTCTTTGGCTTAATTGCAGGCTTGCCCACTTGCAATGGATTGTTTTCAGCATCAGTCATGTTTCCAATACTGTGAGATGATCTCAAAAACCCAACATCATCGTGAACTAGCTCGTTTATTTGTTCTACATTTACATGATGGCCGTGTAAACCTCGCCAGAGTAAATTTAATTCTATCACTAGAGACTATTTCTCAGGCCAACGGGATACCAAATATAGGAGAGGAATGGAACAATCGTCAACAATTAGAGAAATTCCACTATGAGCCATACATCAAACCTGGGTATATGAGACACCTGAGCAGGGTTTTTCCTTTCAGATTCCTAAGGGATGTGTTTGTACCATTGATGAAACTCATCATTCGGTATTTCAGTTGTGAGGGTAGATTCTCGCGTCTCTATGCGTACCATGTTCGTTTGTTGATTCATTTCACGAGGGTACATATGATGAACATTCCATACTTCATGTATCGCAACATAGAGAGGATGATGATTTTTGTACAGAAGAAGACCCCGGCACAACAACATAGAAGTATATATCATTATGCACTGATCAAGATCGTAGTGTTACATCAATTGACACATCAGGGCATTACTTTGGAGGATTTCATCTCCCGTGAATTCTTCACAGTGCCACAGCCACTTCCTGAGGTAGTTCATGATGAGGGAGAGCCTTCACACTAGCCTGACATTCCTGAGAACGAGCATATAAGTGCTCCATTGTATGTGACATACCAGCGAGGCCACAGGGCCTTATTTGCAACTACACGACGAGTACTATCTCCACCCGGGGTGGAAGGGGTCTCGTTGACTCCATCAGTAGAGCAAGTATTATCTCCACATGATGTGGAAGGGGTATCGCCTTATTCTTCAGCATAGGTACAGATGCAGGATAGAGGCAAGAGGCCTATGGACATAGGCAAGAGGCCTATGCATGACGAGGGCCCTTCAGGAGGTCAGGACACTGATTTCACGATCATTGATGTTGATGCGAGCTCTCCTAGATCGAAGCTGAAGGAGATCATCCAGGAGAAAAAGACTGAGAATGACACGCTGAAAGAGAAATTGTAGATGGCTCAGTGGGTAATAAACTACCTGGAGCAGCGTAACAAAGAACTGGAGGATGAGCATACATTTTATGAGCTGCGGTGAATCCGTGAGGATCGACAATAGGCCCGAAAGAGACCTGGTGATATGACACTAGCTGATCGAGAGTCTTGCCTCACGCATGTTAACATTCATCTAGAGAAATTGTTGGCAAAGGCCAATAGAGATAAAGACATGCTTCGTCACATGAAAGGTCATTATTGGGATCGCATGAATGTCTGCAAGGCAAAAATGAAGATTCTGAAGAGGAGGTTGAGCAGAGCACTAAAACGGCGGAAAAGGCCTGATCCACTCTGGATTTTGGCTGAGGCTTTGTTGGCTGGACATGATACATGATGGAGGGTCTTCGCTCCAAATTTGAGCAAATTCAGAGAATTTCTTGTCATTTTGAAATATTTTGGCCTAAAAACAGATTTTTTAGCTATATGAGTAGTGCGTTGATGCGCTCGCTTTTGATTGGGACATTTGTTGAAGGAAAACTTTATATTTTTGGGTTTTTCATGGTAAGTTGTGCATGCTCAAGTATTTCCGAAGCATTTCATCAAGTTCTGGATGATCAAAAGGCCCAAAAACACCATGAAAACCACCTTGCTGCCACCTTTTGCACCAGCAGGAAGTACTTCTTGGAGAATGAAGTTTTGGAGTGGCAAATGAGATCCAAATTTGGAAATTCCACTTGGGTTGGATAACCAACATCTAGGGATTTCCAACGAGCTATCATGAGCTCAATTTGGATGTTGGGAAGTGCCCCAAAGTTAGGCTGAAAGACACACTATGCACATGGCTCACGCGCACTACGCATATGGATTTTTGGTCAATTTTTCACCTTCTAGCTCAGAAATTCGGCCAGTTGAACCAGTTTTGCTTGTGGATGAAATTTTTGAGTTATCATGATGTAAATTGATGGTTGGCATGTAACTTTGACTCACTTTTACCTATTCTAGATGATTCACGCCTAAAAAAGTAAAAGTCAAATGTAAGAATCAGTTTCCTCCCTTTTAGAGGTAAGTTGTTTAGATGCCTATATTCTAGCTCCTTGTTTAGAATTAGTTGGAACTGTTCCTAGAAGGAGGAATTTGACCCCTAGAGGTGTGGGAAGGGGTTAGGAGGTCTATATGATGTAATTTTTGAGACATTCTACAGGTTGGACTCTTGGGAAAGATTTTGGCACACTATTGTACATATTTTTCATATTTTGGCTAAGGAAATATCAGAGGTTTTACAACACCTGTTGGGATTCTTGTGGCTTTCAGTTCTTGATGGTGTTTTATCTCAGTATATTGTAAGTTCTTTCATGTTTAATGTATGCCATTCCCTTCTTATGCTTTTGAAACTAAATGAATGAGTAAATGAGGTTGAATCCATTGATTTCAGTGCTCTGCCTTTGAAATTGTTTAGTTTTACATGTTTTTGCCCATTTGGAGAGGATCCATGTTCTCCCTTGCCCTCTTCAGCTCCTTTTCATTCTGATCCATCCATACACTTAATCAAAAAGCATTAAGACTACTGCCTACCTCGCCCCAACTCGAATTCTGCAAAGATCTGGCCTTATCCCCGGACCCAAAATTGTTTTTTCCCATTTCTCCAACAAAAACCCAAAAAATCAAAATCAAACTTTCCTATCTTTTTACTAGGCTAAAATCAGTTCCCATTCTAGAGTCATCTCGCACCCTATTGCTCATTTTATCGAGATTAACTGGAGAGAGCCCTGTCCTATCCTCGTAGGGCTAGCTATGAGGCTGAGCGTGGTTTGATGTAGCCTTGAGTTTTACCTTATTTCAGGCTAAGGTAGATTTGAGCGCTAACATAGTGGCGACCATACTGGGGAAAATCTCAATGGTTTGCTTGTTGATGTGTTTGTTTCATGAGTCTTAGACAGAGTCTGAAGTCACGCCAGGTAGCTTTTGAAACACTTTTGCCATGCATATGCGGAAGTAGATAAACGCTACTTCAGTCGATCTCTGGTTAGCTTGTGAATGCAGCACTTGATTTGCAAAATCACCCCTATATACTTGTTCGTTCTAGACCTTTGGATGATTGAGTCTAGAAGTTGATAGGCTGAAGGTAATTGATTGTGTTCCTTGAAATTTTTCCCAAGTAGATCAATACACTGGCTTCAAGAAAGCATACCAGATCAAATCCTGATCCAAATCCGCCTCCAGTATATGAAAACCTCAACCTAATCCCAAGAATTTTTCGTCGAGAAACTCCTATTATTCCTTTGTTCATATCTCACTCATACCCCACTGTTTTTGAATACATTGATGATATTGAGTTTGACGATCAGTTTGAGTTATCATTGTTTGAAACCAAATCCGAAAGTGCCATTGGTTCTACCGTTATTAATCATGAGTTCATCAAGTATTTAGAAGCTGAGCAAGCAAATAAATCTATCGACAATTATATTCTGAATCTGAAAAATTCCATCGTGGCAACCAACATTCCCGAATTCATTGAATTTGCTTCACAAACTCTTGGACCGTCTGAAGTTGCATCTAGTTCATGGATTTCCACTGAACCTTCCTTTATCCCTACCATTCCCATCCAGCCTGAGATTTTTGATCAACAATCAGCAATAGTTTCTCCTCCGTCTCACTGCATACACCTCGTTCACCTACTACTCCCATTCCTCCTGTTTCTCCGAGACAATAGATTATAAATCCGCCAAGAGCCATGGCTGCCAGATTTGCACCTCTTGCCTTGCCGGCCAATTTAGATCCTAGGCCTGCTGATTATCAGAGAAAGATTCCTATATTCGATGGCACACCATAGAGTATATCAGCTCAACAACATATTTTCTGACTGACAGACTTTTTGGACTTGCATGAAGTTGATGCAGAAAATGTTTCAATGAGATTGTTTGCCTAGACTTTTGGAGGAGAGGTTCGTAAATGGTTCAGAGCTTTACAGGCCAGGAGTATCAACACATTACAGGAACTTCAGAATCAGTTTCTAGATCGGTGGGAGATGAAGAAAGATCCGTTGCAAATCACTTAAGAGTATACCAACATCAAGCGTAATCCTGGTGAGTCCGTTCAGGATTATATTATCAGATTCAATACAGTGTATAATGCAATTCTAGATGACTTGAGACCATCTAAAAAATTAGCTCTTCTTAAATTCCAGGATGGTTTTGATCCGGAGATGGCTTATTCACTACGAGACAGAGATCCGCCTACCTTAGAAGATATGCAGAATATTGCTGTTAGTGTTGAGGCGAATCTGAATGATAAGAGAGCACGGTTGAAAGCAGAGAAAAGAGTGACTATAAAGGAAGAGACTTCCACATCTACATCAGAACCACCCTGGCTTCGTGAGATGGAAAAAATGTTCAAAATAATGAACCTTGATAAACCAGAAATGCAGATTCGTAATCCAAATTACTGTGGCCAGCAGCAGCCACAGTTCAGAATTAAGCAGTGTGAACAAAGAGCACAAGAGCCGGCAACCCAACAACAAATTAAAACTCCTCTTTTGTAGAATTTTGTGAGTTAAGATTCAGATGATGATGATGATGTAGTATGTGAGAAAAACCACTTCTTTACTCCCGACGATCTGCCCATTTACATCACTAAGGATGAAGAATATGGAGAAAGTTCAGTTGCCCAGAAAGATGAAGATTTCATCTTAGCAAATGATGCAGATTTAGAGGAAGAATCAGATGATTACCAAAGAGGATATTTGAATGCTTTGTCCGCTCAACAAAAGCAATACTCATTGAGAAACTGAGATGTGCCCATAAATCCAATTCAGAAAAGAAAAGAAGCTTCAGCATCGAAGACGGATTCACCCATACCACTGAAGAAAGGAAAAGAGACAATTGATCCCGCAGCTAGTAAAGTATCATCAACAGAGAAGGAAAATCAGTCAAGTATAATGAAGGATAAGGATGAAAAGAAGGAAGTTTCAGTCAAAGAATTCGAAAGAGTTTCATTATTTATTTTGGAAAATGAAATTTCCAAATTAAAAATATCTATTCCTTTGACATAAATCATGAAGAACAACAGCTACAGTGGTCAAGTCTCCAAAATTCAGAATTTTGATCCAATGTTACCATGGTAAATGTTGAAGATGATCAACCAGAATTAATATTTGGGCTTGCATTAGATGGTGAGTCCCCTGACAGTGATGTTCCTCCCTTTTATATCAGTTTGAGGTTGCATGAATATGTATTGCACAATGCCATGTTCGATTCGGGTGCTTCGCAAATTTGATGCCAAAGGTGATCATGGAAAAGTTGGGACTAGACATTACAAGGAAATATCATGATTTGTATTCATTTTATTCCAGCCGTGTGAGGTGTATCAGACTCATCAAATATTTGGTTGTAAGCTCAGATCAAATTCCAGCGAAGAATTTCTTGATGGATGTGGTTGTGGCGAACATTCCTCCATGATTTGGGATGCTCCTTTCAAGATCTTGGGGGGCAAAATTGAAAGGTACACTACAGTTAGATTTCCCTTACGCAACAATTCTAGTCTTTGGTCAAATGAGAAAGTTATATCGAGAGTAGAAGATGAAATACATGATAACCAGCAAAGAGAAGCCAATCAATCACCTTGTAAATTATGTACATACCGACTTAGAGTCATTTGTGTTGCTTGCTGATAGTTTTAATGATATAGATAGTCAATTAGTTCAGGCAGAAGATATACCAGAAATCACTGAGAATTTTAGAGAAGTTCTGCAAAAAGAAAGAAGAGAAAAGCAAGCTACTGTGGAGCAATCAACTAAAGACAATGGGCAGCAAATCGGAAAAACAGAGCTAGTGCAATTTCAACATTTAGAGGACGATGAAGATGGTATTTGGACCATGGATTTTGATGGCGCAATGGGTAGTGACAGCGTTGGAAATGGTGTTTGGATTCGTTCTCCATTTTCTACTTCGGATAAGGTTCCAAGCAATGTGAGAGTGTGTTCCTACAAGCTAGCATTTGACTGTTCTAATAATGAAGCGGAATATGAGGCTCTAATTGCTGGCCTTAAGATTCTTAGAAAGTTGAAAGCAAAAAGGATTGTAGTCTATGGTGATTCAGAGTTGGTGATAAAGCAGGTTAAGGGTGAGTTTCAGGCCAAGCATCCTCACATGAGGGCTTACCGTAATGCAGTCTTAGATATTCTGAAGTTATTTTCTGATCATACCTTGACATGTGTGCCTCACATACAAAATGGTGTTGCTGATGGGCTTGCTAAGGCAGCAAGCAATTTAAAAATTCCAATGAATTCCAGCAACAAGTTCGAGATTCATGTGAAACACCACCCCACCATTCCAGACAATCAACGATGTTGGCAAGTCTTTCAGGATGACGAGGAGATTAGTGATTTTCTACAGAATAAGGGTACGTTTAAAGACACCTCCATAGATATAGAACATGATGATGGTAGTGATGATATACAAATAAATCAAATGGAAGTACTGCAACTTAAAGATAACATCATTCCTAAGGGATTGATTCCTTTGGAGGAACTCTTTGACCAAGATGATGTAGCCCGCAAACCAACATTGAGGCCGATTGAAAAAGGTGTTGAAGGGGTAAATATTGGGACAACTGAGAATCCCAAGATGGTAAAATGATCAAAGTCATTGTCACCAAAGGTAAAGGAAGAATATGTGAAATTGTTGTCTTTATTTTCTGATGCTTTTGCGTGGGATTACTCAGATTTAAAAACATATGACACTAATATCATTCAACATACTATCCCCATTAAACCAAATCAGAAGCCTTTTCATCAAAAGTTGAGGAGAACCAATCCAAAGCTGCTACCATTGATTGAAAAAGAGGTAAACAGGTTGTATAAGTCAAGAATCATTGTGCCTATCCGATTTTCAGATTGGATATCAAATTTGGTGCCCATGAGAAAGAAAACAGGTGAGATCCGTTTATGTATGGACTTCAGAAATTTGAATAAGGTATCATTAAAAGAAAATTATCCGCTACCAAAAATGGACCATATATTGCAGCGAGTAGTTGGAGCATCAAGGATGTCACTACTCGACGGCTATTCAAGATACAATCAAATTTTAGTGCATGAAGATGATCATGACAAGATTGTGTTGACCACTCCATGGGGAATGTTTCATTATGCAAAAATGCCGTTTGGTTTGAAGAATGCAGGTGCCACCTTTCAGTGTGCAATGGACATGGCTTTTGCCAACGAGAAAGATGTATTTTTGGTTGTTTACCTTGATGATTTAAGTGTGTTTTCAAATTCTGATGAGGAACATTTATATCATTTGAAAGTTGTTTTCTATAAGTGCAGAAAATATGGAATTTCGCTGAATCCGAAAAAGAGTCTTTTTGTCATGGATGAGGGCAAGCTCCTTGGCCACATCATATCGAAAGATGGCATCCGTGTTGACCCTGCACATGTTGAAGCCATCTAGCAGATTGAACAGCCCTGGAAAAAGAAAGAAATACATTCCTTTAATGGTAAAATGAATTTTCTGCGTCGTTTCATTCCAAATCTTACTGAGCATCTTAGAGAAATCACGAATATGCTGAAAAAGGACAGTCATGTAAAGTGGACAGAAGAGGCAGTGAAAATTCAATTTGGTAAAGTTAGTTCTTTCTTCAGCTCCTATTTTAATCAGCCCAGACTACACGGATGACTTCATTTTGTTTTCGTTTGCTTCTGAGCACACTTTGGAAGCTGTTTTAATGCATAAAAGGGATGGAGTTGAGAAGCCCATTGCTTTCTTCAGTCGGATTATAAGGGACGGAGCATTGAAATACAATATTATTGAGAAACAAGCACTTGCTGCTGTAAAGGCCTTGAAATATTTCTGTGTGTATATACTACATTCCCACATTATAGCATATGTTCCTAATGCAACAGTTAAAGATGTTTTGGTACAGGCAGATCCAGAAGGAAGACGGGGTAAGTGGATCGCTGCATTGTTAGAATACAATGTGGTTATTAAACTGACCAAGCTGATCAAAGGACAAGGACTCGCCAAGCTCATGGCTGAAACAAATCTGCATGCTCTAGATATAAATTTGATCGCTGCTATGTCCGATGAAGATGAGGAGAGTACGCCAGTTTAGGTATCTGATATATTTGTTTCGCCGCCTTGGTATGCTGACATCTTATACATACTTCAGAATTTATCTCCACCTCCTGGGATGCCTAGAAATAAGAGTAGAACATTGAAGTTGAGAGCTGCAAAGTTTTGCATACTAAATTTTGCATTGTATTGGAAAGATCCTGGTGGAATGTTATTGAATTGTTTGGTAGAGGAGGAAGCCAAAAGAGTTTTGGAGGACTTTCATAGAGGAGATTGCGGGGGCCATCTGTTTTAGAAAACCATAGCAAATAAGATTCTAAGGGAAGGTTACTATTGGCCTTCTTTGTTTTCTGATGTATATAAGGCTGTTAAGAATTGTCACGAATGCCAAATTTTCGAAGGGAAGCAGAAACTATAGCCTTTGCCTCTCAAACCAATTGAAGTCAGTGCACCATTCCAGCAGTGGGGATTGGATTTCATCGGGGAAATCCACCCAGAATCTTCCAGACAACATAGATGGATATTGCAGCTACGGACTACTTCACGAAATGGATCGAGGCCATCCCCACTTGACAGGCCACGAATGCGGTAATTATTTCTTTTCTTGAAAATAATATTCTGTCACGTTTTGGGTGTCCTAGTAAGATAATCACAGATAATGTAGCGACCTTCAAGTCTAAGAGGATGGTTGAATTTTGCTATAAGTACAATATCAACTTGGGACATTCGACTGCCTACCATCGGCAAGGAAATGGGTTGGCGGAATCTTCAAATAAGTCCTTGGTAAATATCATTAAGAAATTGCTGGAAATCAATAAAAAGGGCTGGCACAAGAAATTAGTGAATGCACTGTGGGCTGATAGGGTAAGTCAGAAAAAGTCTATTGGCATGTCTCCTTTCGAGTTGGTGTACGGGATAGACACGGTTTTTCCTACTTCGCTTGCTGTCCCGGTAGTCAAATTGCTTCAGGAAGCTGGTAGTGAGGAAGATCCCATGCAGCGAAGGATTAATCAGATGATTCATTTACAAAAAACACAGGAGGAGGTATTTCAAAATACTTTCAAGTTGCAGGAGCGCATCAAGAAGATTTATGACAGGAAAGCAAAGGCAGATAAGTTTCAGTTCGATGAGGTGGTTTTGAAGTGGGATGCTCAGAATGAAGATAAGGGAAAGCACGACAAATTTGAAAACCTATGGAAGGGTCCTTTTAAGATTGCAACGTATCGTGGTCAAAATGCCTTTCTTCTCAAGGAAATGAATGGAGATGATTGTCCTGGAGGGCCGATCAATGGTCGGCTACTAAAATGATACCACTTCTGAGTATTTTTTGCTGATTTCATTGTCATTGTATATATCGTTTTACTTCTGTTTTATTGCAAGTGTGTACTGATCTCTTATCTTCAGTCCGGGGCCTAGAGCAAAGGCTATAATTCTAGATATGGAGGTTGGTTGGTTTGAAGTTTGTCAAGTCAATTTTATTAGTCTTTTCAGTTTAAAAATCGAGTCAGTTTTGGTCAAATTTCAGTCGGTTTCAGTCAAGTTTGCAGTAAGTAAATGTATTAAAAATCTTGTGTTATCTGTTGAAATAATGACTCCATCGCCCAATGGACAAAGGCACTGTTTGACTCCCCCAGAGATATGTTGTTCTTGGCATCTCCTCGGAGCCACCATCCCCCATTGGAGCCAATGTTAGAGTCGGTCCTTACAACCCTCCGTCAGAGATTAGTTCGCTTTTTGCATATCATTCTTAGGTGTCTCGCTCGTTCCACTTCGTTGCATTTCGCTAGGGGCATGCCATTGACTGACAAGGTGGTCTGGTTTTCTTGTGTTTCCTCATGCTTGTACTTGCAAGGTTAATTAAAATTCCTCAAAAATCACTGAAGTTCATGGTCATTGCATTCATGGTCATAAATGATTAGTTTCATTAAAAAGAGTCTTCAGTCCTAGAGTCTAGGGTTTTCAGTCCTTTGCATACATGTAATAAAGGCCTGCAGGCCATGAGGTTGGTTTCAAAAGATTTCTATTTCACGTTTTTATTATAAAAACATTTGAAGACATTTCTAGTCCAAAACTCTGTTTTGGAACTAGAAATTGTCAAACTACATTTTCTTGTAATAATTGTATTTATTTCACCATAAGAAGTTTTAGAGAAAGCCTCTGATCTTTTCCAAAGTCAAATGCCAAATCCCTGCAAAAAACAACAAAGTATCATCAGTCCAAGATTAAGAAAAAGCAAGGAAAAACCAAAGATCAACATTATATTAAAAGTGAACGAATGACAAAGTGCCAACATTATAAAAGTGGGTCATGGAGTAAATTGAAAATCAAATCTCATTTTATGAGATATTTTTCTTCACATATAAACCATGGTAAACAATTCATTTGCACGAATCCTCAAGGTAGAAATCGAGCTGGTGAAGTTGAAGGCTGAAATTGTGTTTTGCAAAGTTGTGGACCGGCACTGGAGGTGTGCGCTACGCATTGGGTAGGCGTGCTACCCATACAGTCTCAGAGCTAAAAAAAATTTGCCCTTGTGTTCAGTTTCACACCAAATCGGCATAATCAGCTTGCAAGTAGGTTTTTAATGGTTGCTCAGTGATTTTTGAATAGGATTGTGGTGTTTTTTTTAAAGTGGGGAAATTAGTGTGTTTGATGTGGACAAAAGTGAACCCTATGTTCATAGCAGATTCATTTCTTAGGGTTTTGAATACAAATTGATGGTCTTGTGAAGGATTTCCCTGCTTGTGTTGTTGATATATATAGCTATGCATCTACTGTCAAAGTGTCACTGCCCTCACGCTCTCAGTTTGTCATTTTACCACTGCTGTCACCGCCATTATTTAACCACTATCATTGCTATTTGTTTCACTATGGTCATTGTCACATTGTTTCCCATTTCCCATCGACAAACATAGTCTTATACTCATTTTCCCCTTTGATAAATTTTAGCCAGCATTACAAAGGCTGCACACTACACTGCACTTGTTACTCATTTGTCAAATTCCCTTGTGATAAAAGCAATGACTGTTTTTATGCCAATCCACTTAACAGAGCTATTACCACTGTGGCTTATTTTCTTATGATGCTTTGGTACATATGCAACATATTTGGGTTTTGAGCATACATTGAAACTTTTGACTTCACTACACCTATATCAACATACATATTGCAGACATCTTGTTTTCAAAGCCATGTCAGAGACGGATTCAGTTTATGAGCAGGAGTATGACAGTGATTCCACAGCTAAGTGTAATGTGCCACAGAGGTATCACAAAAGTGGCAAAGGTGGTAAGCATCTCAGGGAGGAGCCTACTTCTTTGGCTCAATTGCAGGCTTGCCCGCTTGCAATGGATTGTTTTCAGCATCAGTCATGTTTCCAATACTGTGAGATGATCTCACAAACCCAACATCATCGTGAACTAGCTCGTCTATTTGTTCTACAATTACATGATGGCTGTGTAAACCTCGCCGGAGTAAATTTCATTCTGTCACCAGAGACTATTCCTCAGGCCACCGAGATACCAAATATAGGAGAGGAATGGAACAAACATCATCAGTTAGAGAAATTCCAGTATGAGACATACATCAAACCTGGGTATATGAGACACATGAGCATGGTTTTTCCTTTCAGATTCCTGAGGGATGTGTTTGCACCATTGATGAAACTCATCATTCAATATTTCAATTGCGAGGGCAGATTCTTGCGTCTCTATGCATACCATGTCCGTTTGTTGATGCATTTCACATGGGTATGTATGATGAACATTCCGTACTTCATGTATTGCAACATAGAGAGGATGATGATTTTTGTACAGAAGAAGAGCCCGGCACATCAGCATAGAAGTATATATCATTACGCACTGATCAAGATCGTAGTGGTACATTAGTTGACACAGCAGGGCATCACTTGGGAGGATTTCATCTCCCGTGACTTCTTCACAGCACCACAACTGCTTCCTGAGGTAGTTCATGATGAGGGAGAGCCTTCACACCAGCCTGACATTCCTGAGATCGAGCATATAAGTGCTCCATGGTATGTGACATACTAGCAAGTCCACAAGGCCTTATTTGCAACTACACGACAAGTACTATCTCCACCAGGGGTGGAAGGGGTCTCGTTGACCCCATCAACAGAGCGAGTATTATCTCCACATGATGTGGAAGGGGTCTCGCCTTCTTCTTCAGCACAGGTACAGATCCAGGACAGAGGCAAGAGGCCTATGCATGATGAGGGCCCTTTAGGAGGCTGGGACACTGATTTCACGATCATTGATGTTGATGTGAGCTCTCCTAGCTCGAAGCTGAAGGAGATCATCCAGGAGAAAAAGGCTGAGAATGACACGTTGAAAGAGAAATTGCAGATGGCTCAGTGGGTGATAAAATACCTGGAGTAGTATAACAAACAGCTAGAGGATGAGCATACACTTTATGAGCTGCGGCAAATTCGTGAGGATCGACAATTGGCCCGAAAGAGACCTGGTGATATGACACCGGTTGATCGATAGTCTTGCCTCACGCATGTTAAAATTCATCTAGAGAAATTTTTGGCAAAGGCCAATAGAGACAAAGACATGCTTCATCACATGAAAGGTCATTATTGGGCTCGCATGCATGTATGCAAGGCAAAAATGAAGATTCTGAAGAGGAGGTTGAGCAGAGCACTAAAACGGTAGAAAAGGACTGATCCACTCCAGATTTTGGCCGAGGCTTATTTGGTTGGACATGATACATGATGGAGGGTCTTCGCTCCAAATTTGAGCAAATTCGGAGAAATTTTTGTCATTTTGAAATATTTTGGCCTAAAAACAGATTTTTCAGCTATACGAGTAGCGCGTCGACGCCCTCGCTTTTGATTGGGACACTTTCTGAACGAAAAGTTTATATTTTTGGGTTTTTCATGGTAATTTATGCATGATCAAGTATTTCCGAAGCATTTCATCAAGTTTTGGATGATCAAAAGGCCTAAAAACACCATGAAAACCACCTTGCTGCCACCTTTTGCACCAGCAGGAAGTACTTCTGGGAGAATGAATTTTTGGAGGGGAAAATGAGCTCCAAATTTGGAAATTCCACTTGGGTGGGATAGCCAACATGCTGGTCTTTCCAACGAGCTATCATGAGCTCAATTTGGATGCCAGGAAGTGCCCCAAAATCAGGCTAAAAGATGTGCTACGCATATGGAGTTTTGGTCAATTTTTCACCTTCTAGCTCAGAAATTCGGCCAGTTGAACCAGTTTTTCTTGTGGATGAAATTTTTGAGCTATCATGATGTAAATTGATGTTTGGAATGTAAATTTGACTCAATTTTACCTATTCTATATGATTCACTCCTAAAAAAGTAAAAATCAGATGTAAGAATCAGTTTCCTCCCTTTTAGAGGTAAGTTGTTTAGATGCCTATATTCTAGCTCCTTGTTTAGAATTAGTTGGAATTGTTCCTAGAAGGAGGAATTCGACCCCTAGAGGTGTGGGAAGGGGTTAGGAGGTCTATATGATGTAATTTTTGATACATTCTACAGGTTGGACTCTTGGGAAAGATTTTGGCACACTATTGTACATAATTTTCATATTTTGGCTAAGGAAAGATCAGAGGTTTTGCAACACCTGTTGGGATTCTTGTGGCTTTTAGTTCTTGATGGTTTTTTCTCTCAATTTATTGTAATTTCTTTCATGTTTAATGTATGCCATTCCCTTCTTATGCTTCTGAAACTAAATGAATGAGTAAATGAGGTTGAATCCATTGATTTCAGTGCTCTGCCTTTGAAATTGTTTAGTTTTACATGTTTTCGCCTGTTTGGAGAGGATCCATGTTCTCCCTTGCCCTCTTCAGCTCCTTTTCATTCTGATCCATCCATACACTTAATCAAAAAGATTAAGACACCTGCCTACCTCGCCCAACTCGATTCTGCAAAGATCTGCCTTATCCCGGAACCCAAAATGTTTTTTCCCATTTCTCCACAAAAACAAAAAATCAAAACAAACTTTCTAATCTCTTTACTAGGCTAAAATCAGTTTCCATTCTAGAGTCATCTCGAACCCTATTGCTCTTTTATCGAGATTGACTGGAGAGAGCCCTCTCCTGTCCTCGTAGGGCTAGCTACGAGGCTGAGCGTGGTTTGATGTAGCCTTGAGTTTTACCTTATTTCAGCCTAAGGTAGATTTGAGCGCTAACATAATGGATAAAGGTTCTAATAGACCTTGGGTCTTAATTGTTTCAAATTTATCTTATTGGAAGACCAAACATTTTGCCACAAAATTTTGAATATCCGATTTAACGCCATCACAAAAAAATTCCTTCTTAACCAAGTGGTAAGTTTTTAAAAGTCCTGAGTGCCCTCCTAAGGGAGAGGTGTGCATTTCCATAAGAATCTTTTGTTTGAGTTGGGAATTCTTACATAGGTATAAGTGATCTTTGTACCATAACAATTCATTCCTCCAGCTAAATGTATAAGATGTACTGGGATCTTGTTGTAACTTTTGAATGAGTGCCCACACTTCTTCGTCATTCTTCCATTCATCCCTTGCTTTGTTTACCCAATCTGGTTAGATAATAAAAATGGTGCAAAGCAATGCTTCCATATCCTCATCCTTTCTTGAGACTGCATCTACCACAACAATTTTATTCCCTTCTTTGTAGATGATTTCAAAGTCAACCCAATATCTTTGTGACCCATTTTTGCTACTCTTCTGAAGATAGTATTTGTTCTAAAAAGTATTTAAGACTATCATGATCCATTTTTACCTTGAAGTGTCTTCCCATTAGGTAGGGTCACCATTTCTTAAGTGCATGTAGTATTTCCAAAATTTCCTTCTCATAAATAGCTTTGTGTAAATGCTTTCCCTTGATTGGACGACTTTCGAAAGCAATGGGTCTTTCTTCTTGCATTAAAACAACACCAATCCATTTCCTGAGGCATCACATTCTAAAATAAAGGTTTTTGTGTCAGGCGTAGCTAAGACCGGTGCTTGGCACATTGCCTCTTTAAGATGTTCAAAGGCCTTCGTTGCTTCTAGAGTCCATGAAAATGCATCTTTCTTTAATAATGTTGTTAGAGGTGCTACTATTCTCCCACAATTCTTAACAAACTTGTGATAATACCTTGTCAACTCAAGAAATCCTTGCAGATGCTTTATGGATGTGGGAAGTTTCCATTTCTTAATGGCTTTAATTTTGCTAGGGTCTAGCTTAACACCTTCATGAGACACATTATGACCTAGATATTCCACCTCTTGTACTCTAAAGAAACATTTGGAGCTTTTTTCATATAATTATTTCTCCTCCAATAGTTTGAGCACCCTGTCAACATGTTGAACATTATCCTTCCAAGAATTGTTGTAGATTAGTATATCATCAAAAAATACTAACAAAAATTTTCTAAGGAAGGGTTTGGATATGGAATTCATCAAACCTTGAAATGTAGAAGGTGCATTGGTAAGGCAAAAAAGCATGACCAGCAACTCATAATGAACCTCATTAGTTCTAAATGCTATTTTCGGAATATCTTTAGTCTTCATTCTGATTTGATGATATTTGAACGAAGATCTAACTTGATGAAGTAAATTGATCCAATAATTCATCAATGACAGGAATGGGAAATTTGTCTTTAATAGTGAGCTTGTTGAGCTCCATATAATGTGGACAAATGCATCATGATCCATCCTTCTTGTGTACCAATACTACTAGAGCAAAGAAAGAACTTTGACTAGGTTGAATTATACCAGCCTCTAGAATTTCGGCAACCATATGTTCAATTTCACTCTTTTGGGCATATGGATATCTGTAAGGCTTGATGTTTGGAGGAACACTTCCGATAATCAAATGAATAGCATGATCATGATCAAAAATAGGTGGGATGCCTTTAGGAGTCTCAAATACCTTGGAATGATTGTCCAAGGCTTTTTCCAGATATGGAGAAATAGATGATTTCGATTTGGGAACCTGTAGCGAACATAATTATGCAGTTACGCCTCTTTGTTCTTTCTTTAAAAGCTTTGTCATTCCATTAGATCTGATTATCTTTCCTAGTTTCCCCACGATACCCTTTAATTCAACTTCCTTTCCTTCCAAAAAAAATTTCATGTAAAGTTCTTGAAAATTAAAAGCTATTGTACCCAAGGATTGTAGCCATTAGACTCCTAGTACAACATTAGCACCACCCATTGGAATGGAAAGCATTGGGCTATTCAATACATATTCTCCCATGGGTAGCTTGATATTATGGCACTTTCTAGAGAAATTTATGATTCCTCCACTTGAAACCTGATAAGCCCCATAAATGGGTAATTATATGGGCTCATTTTGCCTCCTAACATAGTTTAATCAACCATTCTCTTGGCTTATTGCATGTTTTTTTAGTATATTAATGCTTATGGAGTGAGTTGGGTTGGTTATGTTGCCATGGAGTCTAATCTGTGTTTAATGCATATTTTTGTTGAATTTTGAAGACTAAGTCAAACATTTAATGGACAATTGGCAACAATAATTTGAAGTGGACAAATGAGAAAATTTATAGGAGGGTATTTCCCTCATTTAAGACTCCCCACTTCGAATTCTCCTTCATGCATCTCAGAGCACAAACAACCAAATCAATGCACTAGGAGGTAGCCGAGCAAGTAGAGGATAACTTATGTTTATCTTGAGTTTTTGGATCCAAGCCTCCCTGATTTTAAGGAAGCTATTGGGAGCTTCAGTTGTATAAGTAGAAAGGCCTTGGGCCTCATTAGGAAGTTAGTCAAATTTTTGAATTTTTGTTGTAGCTTTTCTTTGCTCAACTTCGAGCTTACTTTTGTTGACAGTTTCATGTAATCATATTATTATTTTGATAATAAATATGAGATCCTTTTTGAGCTACTGTTGAGTTACCTCAGAGGGTTGAAGCTTTTGGGTTAGGGCCCAATCCCAGTAGCCAAGCTCCTCTTGTTTGTATTTATATGCTTCGTTTCAGTTTATGGATTAGTTGTTGTTAGATAAATTTCTTTCTTGGTTAAGAATAGGTTTCTTTTGGTAATTTAGAAGGTTGTTTCCATTTGAGTTTTCTATAGCAGGTTGAACAGTGATAGAGAGAAGATACAAAAAGGCCATCAACAAAGCCTTGGTCTCCTTTCCTCCCTTTGGGACCATGAACTGAGGCCAAGACCCTCTTGCTGCCACAAAAAACACAGATTTGCCTTCTCCATAGGATTTCTAGTGTTGTAGTTTGTTAGAAGGTTAATGCTTTGCTTTATATCTCTTTCACCATGCTCATTTCTATCTTGCAATAAATTTCCTTCCATTATTTCTCTCATTATAACATTTTCAACATTTTTTTTCCATAGCTCATAATCTAGATTAGCTTGATGCAAAATTCTATTTTTTGATGTACTAAGTTTCCTTGCATGCTTGATCTCCTTGTTTGGTTTTTAGGTCCTTTTGTAGCAAATCTCTTCTCACAGCAAGTCAGCCTACCAGCCATCACATTCTCTCCCTGATCTATGCCCTACAAGTCGCCCAAAGTTCACCTCAAATCTGCCTTAGTTTTATGCGTTTTTCCATAGGATTTCTTCCTCTCTCCCGACTATATTTTCCTCTCCTAGCAATCCTTGGTGACCCCTAGGCACCTTAACACATCATCCCAGCCTTCAGCTACCATTTCCACCCACTCTCACACCTTCAAAACCTCAAAAACTGCTCTCGACATCCTCCTATAGACCTCTTGCAGATCCCTTGCAGCCTCCTGTATATTTTCCTGTCAGTTTGTTTTTGAAGTACGATTGTGGAAACAACCTCCAAAAGGCCACATGAGACTTTCCAGGACCCATCCACACCATCCTACATATTCTCAAGTCCTAAAACTGCCCTCCATCGCCACCTAATTGCTACCACATTCATAATCAAATAAATTACATGCATGACAATTTCACATAAAAATACATAAAAATCCATAAGAGATGTTTTTTGCTCATTTACTTCTAGAAATATCCTGAGTAGATGTTTACTTCCTGAGTAGGTAATGGCATTCATTTCATGGTTTTTCATCTCTCTTTCTGCAAAAGTAGGATTAGTTGGTTAAGTAGGGTTTGCTGGGTTTACTTTACATTTTAGTCTTCTTTTCTTTTTTGCAAGTAGAGTAGCCTCTGTAGAGTAAGATTTCCTTTATTTCATCATATATAGAGCTTCTTCTGGAATCCATAGAAGTTGGCTTGAGCTCTTACTTGCGCTAGTTGACCAAGTGACAGGTTGCAGTAAGAAATAGTACTTGTGCATACAACACCGTCGCTTCCAAGTTTGTTACAAGTTACTGGGTTGATAAAAGTAAAGTAGGAAGCCCAAGAGTTGTAGCATTATTGCTACAATACTGGTGCTCACTAGCTTTTTGACGCTGATGCTGGGGAAGCATCAGAGTATTATGTGATTACTTCTTTCTTCTATTTCCTATTTTAACATTCTGCTAATAGTTGATTTCAGCAAAAGTACATTAGTCATTTCCTTGCTTTCAATTTTGCGTTTCTTTTGCTTTCCTCTTCAATTTTGCAATTTTCATTTCAACAAAAGTAGATTATTCAGTTCCTTTCTTTCAGTTCTACATTTCCTCGCTTTCCTCTTCAATTCTACAAATTTCATTTCAGCAAGTTCATTTTAGTTAGTTGAAAATTGTTTTGTTCAATCAATTTTAGTTTTGTAGGTACTATCAGTATGGGGAAAATGAAAAAAAAACCAGCCAAAAATATTTCCTTTCATGCTGCGTAGGAATGGAGATAAGTCAAGAAAAAATTTGCCCAACACCCCCACTGCTTCACACAGCTAACCTTCTCTCTTCTTCGATGGCTGCGATCAAGAAGAACCCTTATGTGAACAACAATACATATTTGAATAACCTAAAGGGGAAGAAGAAGAAGAAAACATTCCTCTGGAGCTAATGGCTGAAAACATAAATGCTAGGGGTAGTACCTCTTCTTCTAATTCATCCATTAAAGGTGAAATTGGAAACATGCTTGAAGACTTCAAGAGTGAGATGCTACAAATTCTTGCCATGTAAATGGGTACCTTACATATCAAAAGAAAACAAGAGGAAGCAGAGAGGGATTTGGCCATTTTTTTCCCTAGATGCATCAGGCGACATCCTAGGAATGAATGCCCATTGAACTCTATAGAGGTTTGTTCAACTTGTGAAGAAAACCATTCTACAGATAAATTCCCTTCCTTTCCCGGACTTAAAGTTGTATAACAAGGGGCCAAAAGAGCCACTGAATAGATCTATTACATAAACCAAAGGAGGCTGCATGGACCTAGACCATATCTGCAGGGGATGCAAGGGACATCTCAGACATACTACAACCCGAACCAAGTCATGTCCATACCTTCTTGGGTCCCCCTTGCTAATCCTTCCTGGTCCACACCTCCTCCTTGGTCCTTCACATCTCCATATCATGCCCAACCAGCCACCCATTCATTTCAACCCTATGCTCAGCCATAACCTCAGTGGAATGCATCTCATAAGGGGTGGAGACCCCAATACATCCCTCTTCCTGCTCTTCTGCCTCCACCACCTGCCCAACCACAACCAAATCCACATCCATCTCAAATATACACTCCCACTCGACTACCTGTACCACCATTTCCATACCCACACATTGAAGTAGCTCAGCCCATTTACAATGGTGGGCTAAATGGTATTCACCATAGCTCAGGAAGAGTATTGCAAAAAAGAGATTATATTGATATCATTGAAGGACAACATCCAGAAAAAGAAGATTCAAAAGATAATATCAAATAACCATGGGCTGCACTTGATGAAGAGAAGACATCAAAATCAGAGATCGAGAGAGCTCTCTCATGGCTACCATCAAATCCTTCGTGTATTTAAGAGAAAAATCAGCAAAAGGAGGAAGATGTGAAGGTCATGGTAGAAGAAGACATGAAGAATGATCTAGATCATCAAAAAGACCAAGGACATCACAACTATATTGAAATATGGTTCTAGACAATCACTAATTTGCAACATCACTCTCTTCCTCAACTATGCTTGATCCTTTCAAAGTCAAATCATTTGGTCTCTGAATTCCAGGTACATGTCAAAGCATACATTTCAAGCCTCCACATCATTTTGTCTATTATCTTGATGTGCACATGGCTTCATTGGAAGTATTCTTATACTTGAAAGTGATTTTGTTTTTTCAAGTACGGTAGGGTAGGAGAAAAAAAAATGAAAAATAAGAGAAATAATAATAAGGACTCAAGTGAAAACCTCCATGAGGAACTTGAATCCCATCATTGGGTTGAAAACCTCTTTTGAGGCAGCCCAGTGATGACAAAAAAAAAAGAGAGAAAAATAAGATATCTGGGTGAAAACCTCCCTTCGAGGTGCCTAGGGCAGGCAATTAGGGTGAAAACCTCTCTCAGGCTCCCTAGTTGTTTTCAAAAAAAAAAAAGAGAAAAAAGGAGAATTTTTTGTTGCATTGCAGGTTTGTAGGATGACTACAGGGAGTAGAAGAAGATGCCAAGGGGACCCTGACATTCACACCAGCACCTATCTTATCTCCTCCACACTCTTCTCCATCATTTCTGACATTTCTTTCACTCCACTGTGCTTTTTTTTCGGAAACTGTGTTCTACAAAAGGCCCTATGTTTTCTACAAGAGGCTCCTGTAGAAATCATCGAGAGCCAGAAATGGTTCCAAAAGTAGTACAGAGGGGATGGGAAGCTTCATGAAGAGCATGTAGACCCTCTTACAGCTATCCACCCTCCTTTCCATCCATCCCACACCTTCACCACCTCATCATCATCATTTTTTTCCTTCTTGTCGAAAAAACACATAAACCAACTTTTAGAGAAAAAAAACAAAAAAATAAAGGGAGCAGCACCTCAAATCTCACATGCAAATTACCAATTACCAAGTACCTCTCCATCTCCATCAACATATTTGGCATCATCCTCACTGCTCCCAACATAAAAATTAGCTAAAATTTTAAAGGGAGAAGCAGCTACAAGAGCTCCTGTAGGAATTCCTATAGCAATTGATCCCATTAAAATCAAGCCACGAAAACAAAAGAAGTGAAACCATGGATTGAAGGAGACATCTGAAGCTATATCCAACCAAAGGATACCTGCACAAAACAATCAGCCACACATCAGAAAGAATAAAGCATGCAATAAAGGAAATACAGGCATGCAACAAAGGAAATACAAACATGCAACTGTTTCATTGGTGTAACTGAAAAATATGCATAAGTGAATGAGATGGTTAGGGTTGAACGAGAAAATGTGGATAGTTAACTAGCTACCCTCATCTAATTGACTGTGCTCATCCGAAGTTGCCACCACACATGCATGTAGCCAAACTCAGAGAAAAATCCCAAGGACAGGTAGTGGAGGGTTTGCAAACTCCGATGCAATGATGGGAGGTGATTACAGGAAGAAAGCATGATGACAAGGTGAGTGAGGACCAATGGTCCAAATATGGCAACATACATTTTTTGCCAGCTCACCTCCTCACCAAAAATATCTAAAAGAAGAAATAAGTACTCCTCCTTGAATCTCCTTCACCACCTTTTCTTTCATTTCATCCTCATCCACTTAATCGCAACAAGCTCTTTTTCACCACCATAGCCTCGAAACCATCATTCTCCATTGCTTTCATCCATCCTCCTACTATCAACGCTCTACAGGAGCACTTACAGGTTCTACAGGAGCACCTACAAGTAGTTCTACAGGAGGGGCAATAAGCTGTTTTTAAGGAGAAGACAAGGAGTTTTTGCTCGATTTCTGGCTTGAGGAGGTAGGTTCTGTGCATACCCACCTCGATTATCAATATGTGCAAGGAATGATACAATTTTAAGGAGGAATTGAGTCCATAGAAGAAGAGGAATTACATAAAACTTTTCTTCCTGTTTTCCTAAAAAAAAAACACTATTTTTCTCTGTTTTCCTGTTTTCCTCAAAATTCTTGTCTCCATCATTTGGTGTGCAAAAGGGGTATAAGAAAAATGACAGGGGGATTCATGAGGAAGGAGCCCACAAATTCAACCAGGTTCCATGAGCATCCTCAGGTAGTAGCCATATTCACCAGAGAAAATTGGATGCCATTTTTTGAGAAATTCCGAGGGTTTGATGAAGAAGTTGCTCAGGAATTTTCCCTTTATTTAGTTCCTCACTCAAGGACCGATGCCACTGTTACTTTTAGAGGTCTCTCCATGGAAATTACCCCAGAATTTATCAGTAGGGTTACCACGCTTCCTCTTGGATTACCTTGGCGCAAAGATGAAAAACCAATTGGACAGGTTGCCAAGAAAAACTTCTTCCAAAACAATGAACATCCTGTAGAAGACAAAAATGGCATTAGAAGGACAAGCATACCCTACCCTTGGGTTGAGGTCAGTTACCAAGTTATCAAATATATTTCTTGTGAAGGGAGGTATAGCATAGTCTATGGCTACCATTTTAGACTCCTCCATGAGCTGAGATATGGCATGGACACTCCAACACCCCAGAAACTCAGCATCCCCTATTTTCTCCTGCAACCCCTCTTAAACTCCAGCATTAAGTTGAAAGAAAGAGGTCCAGATCAGCCGGCTCACCATGAGTTAATTAAAATGTTAGTGGAAGAAGCCCTCCATAACTTCACAATCCCCATAGCATGGGAGATTTTCTGAAACATGATAGCAGAAGAAAACATAAAGGCCCTTACATATGATATCAGTCCTTTTGATAGTGGGCATGAGTAGCAAGGGGAATAAGGGGAAGAAACTGAGGAACAAGAAGGGGAGAAGGAAGAAACCAAAATAGAGCAAGAAGAAACAAAACCAACAGAGACAAAGAAAAAGACAGAAGGAGGAGAAAAATGGGTAGAAAAGAGAGAGGTGTCTCCTCAGACCCTAGAAAGAGAGGTAGCAACTTCTCCCACTTCCCTCAACACCCTAATTAAACCAAAACAAAAGAGGAAGAGGCAGGACTCAATGTATTTCAAGGCTAGAAAGAGCACAAAGATAAAACAAGGGAAACTCCAGCCTTCTTCTAAAGTGCCCATTGTTATTGAAGATTCACCCTCTACCCAAGGGAAGGAATCCCCTTCCAAGGAACCTATCACTTATGAAAGGGGGACTCCTAGATCTCCCACATGGAAGGAAAAAGTAGAACTACAGGACTCAAAAACAATCCTACAGGAGGCATAGACTGTTCTACAGGAGACACTGTCAAGACTACAGGAGACCGAAAAAATTGAAAAAAGACTAGAAGGATAGTCATAGGGGAAGAAGGAAACAACAAAGGCTTAAGAACCTAACCTCCAACCTAGTTTGGGCTCTTACTACAATCTTCTTGAGGGGGTAAGAATCATTCCACATAAATCTGGAATCCCACTTTTCTTTGAGTTGGAGAAAGAAAGAATAAGAAGCCATAGGTGGATGCAAATCACCAAATCCAAGGGAGTTGAGGATATTGGCCATATGGAGAATCAACTTAGAGAAATGGGCAGAGAACTAAGTGCTGTCAGACATAGAGAAGCAATCACAAGAATTCACCTTCAAACAAAAAATGAATTGCTAAAAAAACAACTGCAAGGAAAAGAGACACAATTGGCTTGCATGGCCAGCTAGTCCATGGAGGCACTGCAATGCAGAACACCAACAAAATCGTATGGATTATACCTCAAGGACCAATGGCTGCAGTTTCAGATAAAGACTTTGGCACAGAGAGGCACAATGCCTTTCCAAGATTACAGACAATTTATGGACCTATGTGACCAAAGTTCATCAGAAGACAAGGCAAAAGTAGCAGAATTCTATTTTCATAACATGGCCCTCACAGACATGAATGTGTGGGACCCCAATGCTAGGCTAGGGGACCTACAACTGATGGTCATGGCATCATGTATGAATCGTGAGGAATTGAGGGCAACAAAGATAAGGAAGTTGATGATAAAGGAACAGAATGAGCCCCTAATGATCAGAGTTGATCCATTAGATCCAATGGCTCTCATCAGCACACACCAACTACTTGCAAATAATCCACAAATTTCCCCTAAGTATATCAATGATCAAGCTCAGGACATTTCACATTTTGGGGACATGGAAAGGTTACTTCGGGATCACTGTATTCATGCTTGTATGAGGAGGTGGAACACCTTGTTATCACTCAGGTTGTTCCCCAAAACTTGTGAGAAAAGGGAATACCGCTGAGGTAACCACTAACCAATCTTTTAGATGCAACTTCTAGCCAAACTGCATCTAGAGAGGGCTCTCTCTTTATAATTTAACTTTTTTTTTGAAGGATTTTATGCTAGTTATGATCTGTAGGGTTTCGTTTTAAGTTTGTTTGGATGGTGACTTTAAACAGAGCTGGGATGCAAGTCTGAAACAGTTTATTCCATTGGGCAAATGGAGTTTATGAAGATGGACTGCTGAGAGTGTTTCTGTGATAAAGGGAAATACTACAGAGCAAGATAATCAATTTTGGAACAATATTGAAATCTGGAAATTGATGGAATGTAAGACAGTGGGTGAAGGGCAATCAAGAATCCTTCATCATGGTGGCAGAGGGAAAGTGCATGAATATTTTCAAGGAGTAGTGAAGAATTCCTTGGCAATTTTCAAAGTGAAAGAATTAGTGGAAACAGAAGCACTTAAGAATTTCTGTTTATCTTGATTATGAAGAAAACGTAGATAACAACAGGAATTGAACACAAAGTGTATTTAAACAAGTTTTGGGCTATTCTTTTTCTCTGTTGCTAAGATTATGAAACATATATGAAATTTGCAAACATAGAAAACACAAAATACAATTTCGAATAACTTATTGATCCATAGAAAGACGCAAGAATTTCTGTAGCAGAGCCCAGAACATCAAATCCACATTCAAACGGTCCAACAATAGTGCACCTCAACAGCCTTTGTATTAAAAAATATCAGAGCTACAACGTGGTCCAAAGAGGAAAATCACCAACCCCGAATACATTCCTTGGGGAGGTATTTATACAAAAAGAGAGTTACAAAATATCTTATGGATAAGATATGAAGCAATAACTTCCTTCACCTACTCTGACAAAGGAATAAATGCAGAAATAAATGTAGGAGTAATTGTGGCTGTGCTGGTTGCTTTAACTGACAAGATATTTTTGACTTTTCAATTCAGGAAGTCGACTAGTAACTGTGTCTTTACTTTGCATTCCTGCGTTGCTGTCCTGATACTTTCACCCTCTCTTGATTTAGCTTTAATGCGTCCTGATCCTCGCTTGAGCTCCTTCCTCTATTGTTTTCATGTTTATTATATCTGCCACTTCTCTTGTTATTCGACCAAATGTAGATAAACCGAAAGATCCAAATTACCTTCGTAAAATTTCCAGCATACTCTGCCACCACTGGTCTATTGGCAACTGATGTCTTTGTATTTTTACAAGTGTTTCATCAGCCTCAATATACCTGTAAAAGTTAGGCTTGACCTCAAAAAGATGATTTATTTCATGTTCAATATAAAACAAATTTTCCAATTTTTCATATAAACTCTGTCCGGAGGGAGGTCCTGTGTCTTCTGAAGTGCTTGATGATGCAGTGATTTGATTTGTAACATTAGTGTTTACCCCATGAGCATACTATTGAAGTGATAATAGTCTTTGATTGCTAGTTAGTAAAATGGGTAGACCCTTCTGCTGCAAGACTGTGAACTTCTCTGTGAAGGCATTAATCTCCATCTACATCTCTTGGCACTTCCTTTCCAAATTCTATACAAAATTCCTCATTGTTAGCACCTTCTTCACTGTCAAAATGGCGCCTGTTCTGTCCAAGATCCACAAAGCTGCTAGCTATTATTTAGTATGGGTATTCAAAAAATGGATCAATCTATTGGCTTGCTCAGGCATATTTCCCAATGATGCCCTGGCCCTTTGAATTTCCACTTGGGCCCTTTCTATCAATTCTATTTGTTCATGGATTGTTTGAATTGATTGCCATTGGTCAGTAATAGACTGGCCAATCTTGGTCCACAAAATCATTTTAATGTCTGCTAGAGGTTTATGCAAGGTGAGATCATTTTCCAATGATTTCACCTTGTTCTCCAAGGCCTTTACCTCTCTAGTTTTCTCTGCCACTGTTATTTTTGACTTGTCAAAGCTCACCTCTAGTTTGGCTAGTCTTTCTTTTGCCTCTTTGAGCTCTGACATTTGAGCTTCTAGCTCTTTTACTTCTTTCATCATTTCTTCCATCCTCATGCTGGTCTCTAGCTCTGTTGTTGCTACTGCTGAAGCATCTGTAGCTACTATACCTGTTGTTGATGTTGGCTCAGTGGGAGGGATTGTTGCTGTGACTGTGGGGGGAGCAGAGATAATTGTTGGAGATTTTTCAGGTGGTTGGGAGGTCGACTCTCCCTGCTTGGTTTGCAATGCTTTCTCTAACTCTTGCTCTGTTTGAATTAGCCTTTGATTCATCCTCATCAACAGATCCATTACATCTTCTTCTGCCTTTTCCTGTGCCAGTTCTGTTGTTTGTGGATCCATGGTGACAGACAGCTTCAATTGCTTCCTAAGGGCAGCAATATCTTCCTCCTTCTTCTTTATTAGTGCTTTTATTCCCTTGGCATCCTTGGGATCATGTCCCAGCTCAATAATTATCTCTTCTACAGTCTTTATTCTATTGTCTTTGGCTAAAGAAGAGATCTTCTCCAAATCCAATTAGGCAGATGTGTTACTTAATGATTCTTTCAATTGGTGGGCCAACATTGCTTTGTCTGCCAATGTAGCATAGACAATTTCACTCGTTTGTTTGTGCAATTCTATTTGGTCCATTGGGTGTATATATTTGGCAAGGACCTCTAAATTGGTCGTTATGTAGTCAACTGCAGACTGTGGTTGCTGAACCTTAGGCTTAAAATGAGTTAAAATCATCTTCTCCTCCTTAATCTCATAAGCTTCCATTAGTCTTTGCTATTTGGAGGGTGTCATTTTGAGAAATTGATCATACAACTGAATTCTCAATGACTCATTTTGGGCCTTAATCTCCATAAATGTTTGTTTGATATAAGATCGTTTCTTAGTTTGCGACCTTGAGGAGGAAACTTCCATCCCATGCTGCCTGTCCACTTCTTGCCTGTGAGAGCTAGTGGATGTATGTTGGCTGATGGCCCTCTCTCCTCTTGTGCTTTCTGTGATTTCTTCAACAATGTCCTCTTTAGGTAGAGGATCTACCCTTGGTCTTTTGGCCTCTTGCTGTTCTGTTGACCCACTTGCAGGTGTGGTCTCTTCTCGGTCTCTTTTCTTACTTCTTTCCTTAGGAAGAGGAGTCTGCAGTGCTGGTACTTCTAGTGCTTCTGCCTATAGTGAAGGGACTTTCCCTTGACTGTGTTCGTTTGAGGTAGTTGGCTGTTCTTCCATTGTTTCTTGCTCTGTAACTACTATCTCCTTTCCATTTGTTGTTCCTGCTGTTGGTGTAGTCCTTTCTTGGGAAACTTGTTGTGAAGTTGTAGAAGTTGATGAGGCTTCCCCGGTTTACTGAGGTATTTTGAATGACACCTGCCCAAAAGAATCTAAATCAAGAGTTTTTTCTAGATTTTTCATAGTTTGTTCCATCTTCTCTTCCTCAGTGAGCTCTTCAACTAGTGTGCCCTCCACCCACTCATCTTGGCTGGCAAACTGTTCTATTTTAGGGATGATGCAATGTTCATAGGGTGCCAGCCTATATTTTATCCTTCTTGCATTGATAAAGCCGTTTGGGTCATAGGGTACCTACTAAAATCTTCTCTTTAGTCTGAGTGTTTGACTCAATATTTCATCAGCATCCTTCCATCCCTCTTTTTTGTTCATGACATATGGGCCTAACTAGTCTCTCAGTTCAATTGGGCCTTTTTCTTTATGCTATGGAAGTGAGTCAAATCTGAATTGATGAATTGCCTGGAATATTCCAAGGAAAACAGTCTCATTGGCACATATTTTGGTAGCCTGTAGGGGCATAGCTCACAGCCATATATCCTGAGAATAGTGTGATTCTGGTAAAAGTACTAGTCACCTATTTTATAGTTTCTGGAGAGCTGTAATATCTTTTTCATATCATATGTCAGTCTAGGAGGAGGAGTTATCATCAAGAGAGAAGAGACTGGGTATACAAACATATCAACAAACTCACAGTAAGAATAGGGAGAGTTGCGGACTTCATGAAAGATTGAGGTCCAAAAAATCACAGACCTCTTTTCCCCTTTGTGGTCCAATTTTCTAATGGGGAATTGGAAAATATCTGGCTGATAATATAAGAACAGATGATAGATATAGGATGAATACTTAAAGACTCCCTCGCTGTCTAGATTCAACAATTGGTCATGTATCTTGTTGGCAATAAATTTGGCATAGTTGTATTTGACAGGATGGGGCTGCCCTGTGGTAAATATAGAAATTAAAACCAATATAGTTTCATCAATATGTTCACTTGTCTTGAACCCCAGAAGAAAAGATATCATATCAACAACTAATCTACCCACTTCATTGAAAGATGCATAGTGAAAAGGAGGTGGCTCCTTATGCTGGAGATTTGCTCTCATAAATACTTGGGAAATTTGGGTTATCTCTGAGCTGGAGAGTTTGGGACCCTCGTCAAGCAAGAATTTCATAGTAAAAGGAAACTGGAGCTGAGTTGGTTTGAAGTTTAGCATTTGATTTATGGAGTCAGGAGTTATATGAAAAAGGGTAGTTCCAGATGGAGTCTTAACTACCCTTTTAGTTGGCTCATAGTTCTCACAGTGGAGGTGAATTATCTCAGGGAAAATATTGACAGAGGGGAGGTAGTATATGGGTAGATTTGATTCCTATATGCGATAAACATCATTTTGGCTTAGGTAATTGCTTTTGAGCTCACAGAATGCTTGTAGATGGTTTTGGTACCCTACTAAGTCTTGGATTTGATAGTCTTTATCAGCTAAGGGTAGATGTTCCAATTCCTTGTGGGGAGTATTGAGAGGAGCGATATTCAAGGCTACTGGACCTTCCATAGCTCAATTCTGTTACTTTAAAAATTGGAATTTTTTTGGGTCTGTGTAGTTAAAACAGGCAAGACAATAGCTCTGTGGATTTTCTCTGGGAATTTCACCGTGAAATTAGCTTGTTGGTTTGTATTTAGCTCCGTGGATATAAATTAGATGGAGAGATAGAACTTGTGGGCTTATTTGGCACAATGGGTGACAATTGTGGGCTAAAGGCAGTTTTCGGGGTTTCTTGGATAATTTGCAAGGCCGAACGAGCTTAATTTTAGCTCAGTGTGCGGATTTGTGGTGGAATTTGGCAAGACAGAGGTTATGGTGGGTAACACAGTGTTTTCTTCAAATTCCGGGTTCTGTGGGTAATTTTACAGAGAAAACCAACGAAAAACAGGGTTCGGGAGTAGATTTGTGTAAATACCTGTTTTAACGGTGGAATGGTCAATTTGCGGGTGACTAGATGAGCCAAGGAGCCGAGATATGAAGTAACAACTACTTGGTGGTGGATTGTATGGTGAAAATGCTCTTTTGGACGTAAATTAGCATGCACAAGTCACGTAGAGAAAACAAAGACAAATGGGTAAAAGTAATGTTTTCACCTCTTTTTACCCAAATTTTGACTTTGGCAGGTTTTGGTACGCTTTTCTCCGATGACATCAGCATGACGTAATTTTGTTGTGTAGCGGGGTACGAACGATGACATGGCAGGTGACATGGCAGGTGATGTGTCAGGAGATGTTAGCAGATAGACGGGCGACAACGAAGGTGACATCATCAGATGACGTAGGCATGATGTCAGCAGTGAGGCGGTGGGGTGGTAAGCGGTATTCCCCGCATCGCCTTTGGAGGGAAGTGGTATTGGAGGAGGGGGCTCCCAACACGCCAGGTGCCTAACATGCATCCTTGGTATCGCGGAAATACCGCCCATCCCCCAGACGCTATCGTTCGGCAATTAAGGGCTTCCGATATTGCCGACAGTCGTTGGATTTGTCGTCGATGATCAAATTTTCGGCTGGTGATGGAGGTGGTGGTGGCTTATCTCTGGGGGACCCGCTGTAATATTTCGTGTTTTGTAATGTTTTGCGGGGTGTATGGTAGACTTTGGTTAAATGGGTTTTGGGGGTAAAATATGCGGGTTCGGCTATTTATTTAGCTAAGAGATAAACAAGTCCCGACAGGGCGCATGGAGGGTTGTTATTGGCCCTGGATAGACCAATAACTCCCGAAAAGAAATTTAAAATATAGCTTATAGTTAGCCAGAGGTTGGGGTATTAGATATTTAGGGATTTTGTGTATTTTTACATAGTAAGGGAGGGGAAATATCCACATAGGAGTTATATAATAGTGTTAGTAGGTCAATATGACTATGTGGAATAGATATGTATGAATTAGGCTAAGTTTATAGAATGGAAACTTAGGCATGGGGGGAATGAAAGGATACCATGTTATGCAATTTAGGAAACTTGGCAAAATGGAATAGAAACATTTTACACAAGAAATGTGGCTTGTTTTGCCTAGGTGAAAACACAGTTTGACTTAGTTTTTTCCATGAAATGAAGTGGACTAAGGGCAGTGAGCAGATCTCATTGTCCTTGGGGTGATCTTAGTGGTCAATTTGTCTGCCCATAGTGCATTTACAAGCTTTTTATGCCAATTTTTCTTGTTCTCCTCCAAGACTTTCGTAATGATGTTGATCAAGCTCTTGTTGGAGGATTCAGCTAGGCCACTACCTTGAGGGTAATATGTTGTGGAATGGACCAAGGTAATGTGGTATTTATGACAGAAATTAATCATTCTCTTATACTTAAAGGCAACAACATTGTCTGTAATAATTTTCTCTGGGCAGCCAAAACCTAGACAAGATGTTGGTCTCAAGGAATTGCATGATTACTGAGTCATTGGCTTGCCTACAAGGGATGGCCTCTATCCACTTGGTAAAATAGTCTATAGCAGTCAAAATCCATTTGTGCTGGCCAGAGGATGAAGGGTGGATTTCCCCAATGAAGTCTATACCCCATTGTTGAAATGGTTTTTCAGTGGAAATGGGCTTGAGGGGCAGAGGCAACAACTTTTTCTTGCCTTAAAAAATTTGGCATTTGTGGCAAGAAGTTACATATTGTTTAACATCAGCAAATAGGGTGGGCCAATAAAATCCAGCCCTTAGGATCTTATCAGCAGTTGATTTCCAATACAAGTGTCCACCACAGTCTCCTACATGAAATTCTTTAAGTACTTTGTCAGTTTCTTCTTTGATTAGGCAGTTTAATAAAACACCTTCATGTTTTTCCAAAAGAGAGCATGATCTAAAATGCAAAACTTGGAAGCTTTCATTTTCAAAAATCTATTCTTAGTTCTGGATAATCCTGGAGGAGCTTGCAGGTTTAATAATACAAAAGATATGTCAGCATACCAGGGTGATCGTAAAAAGGCTTGATTGATCTGTGGAGTTGCCATCTCCTGCTCATTATCTAGTTGTTTTATGTCAAGGGCTTGAAAGTTTGTTTCAATCATGAGTTTAGCTAGTCCTTATCCTTTTATCAGTTTTGTTGGTTTAATTTCCATGTCATATTCTAGTATGGTAGCTATCCATTTGCCCCTTTTGCCTTCAATTCCTTCTTGGGTCAGGATGTCTTTGACAACACCGTTGGGCACATAAGCAATCACATGAGAGTACAAGATGTAAACTCTAAAGTCCTTAATGGCCTTTACAAGTGAATATGCTTGTTTCTCCATGATTTGATATTTGAGTGGAGCATCTCTAAGGGCTTTTCTGAAGAAGGCTATGGGATTTTCACATCCCTGGTCATCTTTTTGGAGCAAAACAACAGCAATTGTATGTTTTGATGCAAATGAGAATATGATAAATTCCTTGTCAAAATTGGGGCTTGTGAGGACTAGCGTTTGAGTTAAAGCCTTTTTGATTTCTTCAAAGGCTTGCTTAGTTTCTATTGTCCACTTAACCTTGGAGTCTTTTTTGAGCATGTTGTTCAGCAATCTTATTAGCTCGGCCAGATTTGGTATGAATCTTGTTAGAAAATTGATCTTCCCTAAAAAGGCTTGTAGTTCTTTAATGTTTCTAGGGTGAGGGACTTCTAAGATAGCTTGTATTATGTCTGGATCAATTCTAATGCCTTCTTTAGAGATGATATGGCCCAATAATTTTCCTTCTTCTAGGCCAAAAAATGATTTCTTTGGATTTAGTGATATACCATATTTTCTGCAAATTAAGAATACTTTCTTGAGATGATCTAGGTGTTCTTGATCTAATTTGGAGAAAGTTGTAAGGTCATCTAGGTAAATGACTAAAATGTCATGGATTTCTTTAGCAAAAGCAATATCCATGGCTCTTTGAAAAGTGGCTCCTGCATTCTTGAGTCCAAAAGGCATTTTCACATATTTGAATGTCCCCCAAGGGGTTATGAAAGCAGTTTTATCTTGGTCATCCAGGTGCATTAGGATTTGATTGAAGCTTGAGAATCCATCTAACAGTGATATCCTTGAAGCACCCACTACCCTTTGCAGAATGTGATCCATTTTGGGTAAAGGGTAATTATCCTTTAAACAGAGTTTGTTCAAATTTCTGAAATCAACACATAGCCTAATCTCCCCTGTATTCTTTCTAGTGGGCACTAAATTTGAAACCCATTCTGAAAATCTGATTGGAGCTATAATTATAGCTTCATACATTCTCTTAACTTCTTTCTCAATCAAAGGGAGCAGCACAAGGTTGACCCTCCTAAGTTTCTGTTTGAAAGGTTTTTGGTTTTCTTTGAGAGGTATGGTGTGTTGGATGACTGCAGTGTCATAAGACTTTAGGTCCTCATAACTCCATGCAAAGACATCTTGAAATTATTTGAATAGTTCAATATACTTGAGTTTTTGGTTAGGAGGCAGAGCTTTGGACAATTTTATCATTTTGGGATTTTCTGTAGTTCCTAAATTACAGTCCTCAATTTCTGTGTTTAATGGCTGCATTTTAGGTTTCCTAGAGATGTCATTTGATTAAAAAATGTCCTCTAAGGAGTGAGGCCTGTAGGTAAGAAATTATCCTTCAACTCAATGACTTCACATTTTAATGCAATTGCATCCTCACCTTCTTTTTCTTGAAGTACCTGTAAATCTTTTTTAGTGAACTTAGTGGGATGTAGAATTTGATTTGCTGTTTCAGCATAAATATGTGTTTCAATTTTGTCTATTTGATTGCTTTCATCTATTATGTTGGTATCCATTTTTGTTCTTGAGAACTCCTCTTTCAAAGTCAGGAAATTGTTGATTTGTATGTCATTTTCAAACACCTGCCAGTTTTTGACATTATCTGGTATAGTAGGTCTATGTTTGATTTTGGCTGTGAATCGGTGATTGGGCTTAAATGGAAATTTGCAAGTGCTTGCAAAGGTTGCTAGACTATGAGCATGTAGATTTTGATTCCTTGGAATCTTGCTCAATTGGGATTCAAGAAAGGTGTTTAGAATTTCCATTGTAGCAGCTCTGTATGATCTCAGCCTAAGATCATTTGTAATGAAGTTACCCTTTATTTGTTGAATGATGAGGTTAGAATCTCCTAAAATTGATATTCGAGCTGCACCTAAGCTTTTGATCACTTTGAGCCCTAAGAGGAGGGCTTCATATTCAGCCATGTTGTTAGTGTGCCTGAAATTCAATCTATATGCATGTCCCTCAGCGTGGTCATCCTTTATATTGTGTATCCAAACCCCTGCCCCTGCTCCTAACTTATTAACAAATCCATCAAACTCTAGATACCACAGGTTTTCTTGATTTGAATAGGTATTAGGAGCTTTTTCAATTTGCTCAGTAGGCATAATTGGATTTTAGTCTCATGGGATTCCTCATGTGTGACTGTGAATTTATTGTTCTCCAAGACTTCTTGAATCTGAACAGTGGATTCTTTGTCTGGGAATTCATCCTGACTTAAAGCCACAATTTTAACATCAGTTGGGGTTTGAATCTCGGTGTTGTATAAGATAAAAGAGTCCATGTCTGAATGCATAGAATAAATGGGAAATTTTTTGGGTTTTTCTTGACTACTTACCACATATTTCATCAAAGTTTCTGGGTATAGCCTCTTAGGCTGGTCGAAGACTGAGATAGTGGCATAAGACATGTCTAGTTGCAAAGATCCTTGTAGCTTGGTACCCCAGGATCTAGATAACAACATTCCATACTTGGGTGGAATATCAGCTACCACCACATCCATAAAAATTGTCTTAGCTGGATATTGGACTAATGACACACACAAATCCTTGATTAAGCCTAGACACCGGACTTGACTGGAATCAAAGGAAAATAGGTCTTTGTATGGCCTTGTGATATCTAGGTCCAACTTTTCCATGAAAGATTTAGGCATCATATTATGGGAAGCTCCTGAATCAAACATTGCATTGTGAAGCACCTTGTCATGAATGTTTAAACTTACATAGAAGGGAGGGATCCCTCCATCTACTGATTTATCATTCGCTTCAGGGCCAAATATAAGTTCTGGTTGATCATCAAGGATATTCACTGAATCCTTGTTTTCTGAAATTTGTAGCGATCTGCTGATTTTTTCTCTAAAAACTTCATGCCTAGCCAATTCAGATAATGGGATGGATACTTTTAACTTACTTATTTCAGCCTCCATATTAAAGGGTTTTTCCGTTTGTATTCTGACATTTTGGGCAGCAAGATTGTGTTTTTCCACTAAGTTTTCAACAATTGCCTCTTTTACTGGAATGTTATGATGAGCTGGGGTTACTTGCACACCATCTTCCAAAGGTTCCTCTACAATCTCTCTGAGTGAAGAAACAGATGTAGGGTGTTGTTTTGATTTATCTTTGTCTGAAACATCTTTAATTGTTGGACTATTTGGATTGGAATTTGATTTAGGGATGATTGGTATATGAGAGTCCTTGAGTTTGGTTTTGGTAGGTTGCTTGATTGTATTCTACTTGGGATCATCAGGGATGTCTATTCTCCTACTTCTCAAGTTGTACTGCTTGTGGAATTCATACACAGCTGTTTCATACCCTTGCTTAAAATCAAAGGATTCCCCTGATTTCATTTGAAACTGACTAAGAGTATGAGCCTCTTGATCTTCTTGAGTTAAAAAAATTTGTTGTCCACTATTGAGACCCATTAGGTTAATGTGGGTGTCCTCTGTTGGTTCATTGGATGTGGAAGCTTCTGCATAGTTTTCTTGGAAAGGGGGCGTTATGTTTTGGTTTGGACCAACTTTTCCTACATTGGGGTTTTTATTTTTTCTAAAGTTCGGATTTCTTGCATTGTTGTTTGGTTGGCCTTCCCATGAAGGTTTCCTCTCAATAGCTTCCACTCTATCTCCCAGCCTGTCCATGCCTTTAATAATTGCACCAATGTTTTGTTCAAAGGCAGATGGTTCTTCTTTGAAAGTTGTTCTTCTTTCAGATCTAGCTCGATTTCGTTTAGAAATCAGATTGGCTTCAACGCTCACAACTATGCTCTGCATATATTGAAGGTTGGGAGGAGCTCTCTCCCTGAGCTGGTCAGCCATGTTTGAGTCAAATCCATCAGGGAATTTGATCAATGCTAAGTCTGGTGGTGGTCTAAGATTTATTGGAATAGCAAGGTAGGTATTGTTGAATCTGGCACAATAATCTTGGACACTTTCCTGTGGGCCTCTCTTCAAGTTCTCATATTCTATTAAGATGTGTAAATGGTCTTTTTTCTTTTCCCACCTGTTCATGACATTCTGATAAAGGGCATCTGGATTAGCTATTGTATTTGTAGGGAGTGACCTAAACCAGGTCCTTACATCACTAGTTAAGCTCTGGACAAAAAATTTCATCTTGACATCATCATCATCAATCTCATAGTTTTCAAAATAGTTTGTCATCTTCTTGGTATGTTGTTGAGCAATGTAAGTGCCAGTACCATCAAAATAGGTAATTTTGCCTTGATAATCCTGTGGCATAGCCCCTGGATTGGCAGGCAACTGCAAGGGAGCATATCGATTTTCCATATTAGCAGGGAAAAGTGGGACAATTTGAAGCACAGGGATAGCAGCTGAGATAAGTGTTGTGGATGGAGGGGTGGAAAGGAGATTCTGGAGTGATAAAGGTGAACTAGAAGAAGCTACAGAAATAGGAGGAAAGGCTTGATATTTTACTGTAGCGAGTTGAGTTTGAATAGGTTTCTGCTGAGGTGTTTCAAGATTTGAATCAGCAGAACTCTCTTGATTTTTAGGTTTCCTAAGGCTCATAGGAATCAAATTTGGATTGTCAAAAATAGCTGGAGGATTCAGGTCTGGGTTTGACCTTGTGTAATGAGTTTTCTTCTTTGGAGCCAGCTTCTAAAGTATATACTTTGGGTATTTTCTGGGAATATTTGAAGGATACAAGTTTTGACAAGATCTTGAAGGAAGCTCCTGAAATGTAGGAGGAGTTGGGCTTTCCTTCAGGTAGGTTTGAAACAAGGATGGCCAAACAAATCTTTGAGACAACTGTTTAAAATCTAAAGCTAAACTATAGTTAGACTGAAGTCGCTTTTATTTACTCTTGTGACTGCATAGAAAAAACAGTTTCAAAGGCTACCTGGCTAACTTCAGACTCCATTTGTAGCTTTAGAGATTAGACAGTAGTAATAGACATTCATTCAGGACCCCAGTGGAGTCGCCAATGATGTTATCATTCAGGTTGTTCCCCAAAACTTGTGAGAAAAGGGAATACGGCTGAGGTAACCACCAACCAATCTTTTAGATGCAACTTCTAGCCAAACTGCATCTAGAGAGGGCTCTCTCTTTATAATTTAACTTTGTTTTTGAAGGATTTTATGCTAGTTATGATCTGCAGGGTTTCGTTTTAAGTTTCTTTGGATGGTGACTTCAAACAGAGCTGGGATGCAAGTCTGAAATAGTCTATTCCATTAGGAAAATGGTGTTTATGAAGATGGACCGCTGAGAGTGTTTCTATGATAAAGGGAAATACTACAGAGCAAGACAATCAATTTTGGAACAATATTGAAATCTGGAAATTGATGGAATGTAAGCCAGTGGGTGAAGGGAAATCAAGAATCGTTCATCATTGTGGCAGAGGGAAAGTGCATGAATATGTTCAAGGAGCAGTGAAGAATTCCTTGGCAATTTTCAAAGTGAAAGAATTAGTGGAAACAGAAGCACTTAAGAATTTCTATTTATCCTGATTCTGAAGAAAACATAAATAACAGTAGGAATTGAACACAAAGTGTATTTAAACAAGTTCTGGGCTATTATTTTTCCCTATTTCTAAGATTATGAAACATATATGAAATTTGCAAACATAGAAAACAAAAAACACAGTTTAGAATAACTTATTGATCCATAGAAAGACACAGGAATTTTTGTAGCAGAGCCCAGAACATCAAATCCACATTCAGACGGTCCAACAACAGTGCACTTCAACAACCTTTGTATTAAAAAATATCAAAGCTACAGCGTGGTCCAAAGAGGAAAATCACCAACCTCGAATACATTCCTTGGGGAGGTATTTATACAAAAAGAGAGTTACAAAATATCTTGTGGATAAGATATGAAGCAATAACTTCTGTCACCCAATAACTTCTGTCACCTACTCTGACAAAGGAATAAATGTAGAAATAAATGTAGGAGTAATTGTGGCTGTGCTGGCTTCTTTAACTGACAAGATATTTTTGACTTTTCAATTCAGGAAGTCGGCTGGTAGTTGTGTCTTTACTTTGCATTCCTGCGTTGCTGTCCTGATCCTTTCACCTGCTCTTGATTTAGCTTTAATGCGTCCTGATCCTCACTTGAGCTCCTTCCTCTATTGTTTTCATCTTTATTATATCTGCCACGTGTCTTGTTATTCAACCAAATGTAGATAAACCGAAAGATCCAAATTACCTTGGTAAAATTTCCAGCATGCTCTGCCAGCACTGGTCTATTGGCAACTGATGTCTTTGTATTTTTACAAGTGTTTCATCAGCCTCAGTACACTTGTAAAAGTTAGGCTTGACCTCAAAAAGATGATTTATTTCATGTTCAATATAAAACAAATTTTCCCATTTGTCATATAAACTTTGTCTGGAGGGAGGTCCTGTGTCTTTTGAAGTGCTTGATGATGTAGTGGTTTGATTTGTAACATAAGTGTTTACCCTGTGAGCATACTGTTGATGTGATAACAATCTTTGATTGCTGGTTAGTAAACTGGGTAGACCCTTCTGCTGCAAGACTGTGAACTTCTCTGTGAAGGCATTAATCTCCATCTGCATCTCTTGGAATTTCCTTTCCAAAGTCTGTACAAAATTCCTCATTGTTAGCACCTTCTTCACTGTCAAAATGGTGCCTGTTTTGTCCGAGATCTCCAAAGCTGCTAGTTTTTCTTTAGTATGGGTATTCAAAAAATGGATCAATCTATTGGCCTGCTCAGGCATATTTCCCAATGATGCCCTGGCCCTTTGAATTTCCACTTGGGCCCTTTCTATCAATTCTATTTGTTCATGGATTGTTTGAATTTATTGGCATTGGTCAGTAATAGACTGGCCAATCTTGGTCCACAAAATCATTTTAATGTCTGCTAGAGGTTTATGCAAGGTGACATCCTTTTCCAATGATTTCACCTTGTTCTCGAGGGCCTTTACCTCTCTGGTTTTCTCTGCCACTATTATTTTTGACTTGTCATAGCTCACCTCTAGTTTGGCTAGTCTTTCTTTTGCCTCTTTGAGCTCTGACATTTGAGCTTCTAGCTCTTTTACTGCTTTCATCATTTCTTCCATCCTCATGCTGGTCTCTGGCTCTGTTGTTGCTGTTGCTGAAGCATCTGTAGCTACTGTACTTGTTGTTGATGTTGGCTTAATGGGAGGGATTGCTGCTGTGACTGTGGGGGGAGAAAAGATAATTGTTGGAGCTGTTTTAGGTGGCTGGGAGGTCGACTCTCCCTGCTTGGTTTGCAATGCTTTCTCCAAATCTTGCTATATTTGAATTTGCCTTTGATTCATCCTCATCAATAGATCCATTACATCTTCTTCTGCCTTTTCTTGTTCAAGTTCTGTTGTTTGTGGATGCATGGTGACAGACAGCTTTAATTGCTTCCTAAGGGCATAAATATCTTCCTCCTTCTTCTTTATTAGTGCTTTGATGCCCTTGGCATCCTTGGGATCATGTCCCAACTCAATAATTATCTCTTCTACAATCTTTATTCTGTTGTCTTTGGCTAAAGAAGAGATCTTCTCCAAATCCAATTGGGCAGATGTTTTACTTAATGATTCTTTCAACTGGTGGGCCAACATTGCTTTGTCTACCAATGTAGCATAGACCATTTCACCCGTTTGTTTGTGCAATTCTATTTGGTACATTGGGTGTATATCTTTAGCAAGGGCCTCTAATTGGTCCTTATGTAGTTATCTGCAGACTGTGGTTGCTGAACCTTAGGCTTAAAATGAGTTAAAATCATCTTCTCCTCCTTAATGTCATAAGCTGCCATTAGTCTTTGCTGTTTGGAGGGTGTCATTTTGAGAAATTGATCATACAGCTGAATTCTCAATGACTCATTTTGGGCCTTAATCTCCATAAATGTTTGTTTGATATTAGATCGTTTCTTAGTTTGCGACCTTTAGGAGGAAATCTCCATCCCATGCTGCCTCTCCACTTCTTGCCTGTGAGAGCTAGTGGATGTCTGTTGGCTGATGGCCCTCTCTCCTCTTCTGCTTTCTATGATTTCTTCAACAATGTCCTCTTCAGGTAGAGGATCTACCCTTTGTCTTTCGGCCTCTTGCTGTTCTGTTGACCCACTTGCAGGTGTGGTCTCTTCTCGGTCTCTTTTCTTACTTCTTTCCTTAGGAAGAGGAGTCTGCAGTGTTGGTACTTCTAGTGCTTCTGCCTGTAGTGAAGGGGCTTGCCCTTGACTGTGTTCCTTTGAGGTAGTTGGTTGTTCTTCCATTGTTTCTTTCTCTGTAACTACTATCTCCTTGCCCTTTGCTGTTCCTGCTGTTGGTGTAGTCCTTTCTTGGGCAACTTGTTGTGAAGTTGTTGCAGTTGATGAGGCTTCCTGGGTTTGCTGAGGTATTTTGAATGACACCTGCCCAAAAGAATTTAAGTCAAGAGTTTTTTCCAGTTTTTTCATAGTTTGTTCCATCTTCGATTCCTCAGTGAGCTCTTCAACTAGTGTGCCCTCCACCCACTCATCTTGGTTGGAAAACTGTTCTATTTTAGGGATGCTGCAATGTTCATAGGGTGCCAACCTATATTTTATCCTTCTTGCATTGATAAAGCCATTTGGGTCATAGGGTACCCACCAAAAGCTTCTCTTTAGTTTGAGCGTTTGACTTAATATTTTATTAGCATCCTTCCATCCCTCTTTTTTGTTCATGACATATGGGCCTAACTGGTCTCTCAGTTTCAATTAGGCCTTTTTCTTTGTGCTATGGAAGTGAGTTAAATCTAAATTAATGAATTGCCTGAAATATTCTAAGGCAAAAAATCTCATTGGCACATATCTTGGCAGCCTGTAGGGGCATAGCTCATAGCCATATATCCTGAGAATAGTGTGATTTTGGTAAAAGTACCAGTCACCTATTTTATAGTTTTTGGAGAGCTGTAATATCTTTTTCATATCATATGTCAATCTAGGAGGAGGAGTTCTCATCAGGAGAGAAGAGATTGGGTATACAAACATATCAATAAACTCACAGTAAGAGTAGGGAGAGTTGCGGACTTCATGAAAGATTGAGGTCCAAAAATTCACAGACCTCTTTTCCCCTTTGTGGTCCAATTTTCTAATGGGGAATTGGAAAATATTTGTTTGATAATATAAGAACAGATGATAGATATAGGATGAATACTTAAAGACTCCCTCCCTGTCTAGATTCAACAATTGATCATGTATCTTGTTGGCAATAAATTTGGCATAGTTGTATTTGACAGTAGGGGGCTGCCCTGGGGCAAATATAGACATTAAAACCAATATAGTTTCATGAATATGTTCACTTGTCTTGAACCCCAAAACAAAAGATATCATATCAACAACTAATCTACCCACTTCATTGAAAGATGCATAGTGAAAAGGAGGTGGCTCCTTAGTTCGACGATCTACTCTTATAAATACTTGGGCAATTCGGGTTATCTCTGAGCTGGAGAGTTTGGGACCCTCATCAAGCAAGAATTTCATAGTAAAATGAAACTGGAGTTGAGTTGGTTTGGAGTTTAGTATTTGATTTATGGAGTGAGGAGTTATATGAAAGAGGGTAGTTCTAGATGGAGTCTTAACTGCCCTTTTAGTTGGCTCATAGTTCTCACAGCAGAGGTGAATTATCTCAGGGAAAATATTGATAGAGGGGAGGTAGTATATGGGTAGATTTGATTCCCATATGCCATAAACATCATTTTGGCTTAGGTAACTATTTCTGAGCTCACAGAATGCTTGGAGATGGTTTTGGTAGCCTACTAAGTCTTGGATTTGATAGTCTTTTTTAGCTAAGGGTAGATGTTCCAATTCCTTTTGGGGAGCATTGAGAGGAGTGATATTCAAGGCTAGTGGACCTTCCATAGCTCAATTCTTTTACTTTAAAATTTGGAATTTTTTAGGTCTGTGTAGTTAAAATAGGAGAGACAATAGCTCTGTGGATTTTCTCCGGGAATTTCACCGTGAAATTGGCTTGTTGGTTTGTATTTAGCTCCGTGGATAGAAATTAGATGGAGAGACAAAATTTGTGGGCTTATTTGGCACAGTGGGCAACAATTGTGGGCTAAAGGCAGTTTTCGGGGTTTATTGGAGAATTTTCAAGGCCGAACAAGCTTAATTTTAGCTCAGTGTGTGGATTTGTGGTGGAATTTGGCAAGACAAAGGTTATGGTGGGTAACACAATGTTTTTTCTTCAAATTCCAGGTTCTGTGGGCAATTTTATAGAGAAAACCAATGAAAAATAGGGTTCGGGAGTAGATTTGTGTAAATACCTATTTTAATGACAAAATGGTCAATTTGCAGGTAACCAGATGAGCCGAGGAGCCGAGCTATGGAGTAAGAACTGCTGGGTGGTGGATTGTATGCTGAAAATGCTCTTTTGGACATAAATTAGCATGCACAGGTCGCGCAAAGAAAACAAAGACAAATGGGTAAAAATAACGTTTTCGCCTCTTTTTACCCAAATTTTGAATTTGGTGGGTTTTGGTGCACTTTTCTCTGATGACATCAGCATGATTTAATTTTTTCGTGTAGCGGGGTACGGACGATGACATGGCAGGTGACATGGTGGGTGACGTGTCAGGTGACGTTAGCAGATAGACAGGCGGCAATGAGGGTGATGTCATCGATGACGTAGGCATGACATTAGTGGGGAGGCGGTGGGGTGGTAAGCGGTATTCCCTGCATCGCCTTTGGAGGGAAGTGGTATTAGAGGAGGGGGCTCCGAACACACCAGGCGCTTGACACGCATCCTCGGTACGACAGAAATACCGCCCATCCCCTGGATGCTATTGTTCGACAGTTAAGGGCTTCCGATATCGCCGACAATTGTTGGATCTGTCGACGATGATCGGACGATCGACGAGTGATGCAGGTGGCGACGACTTATCTCTGGGGACCTGTTGTAATATTTCGTGTTTTGTAATGTTTTACGGGGTGTATGGTAGACTTTGGTTAAATGGGTTTTGGGGGTAAAATATGCGGGTTCGACTATTTATTTAGCTAGGAGCTAAACAAGTCCCGACAGGGCGCGTGGAGGGTTTTTATTGGCCCCGGATGGACCAATAAATCCCGAAAAGAAATTTAAAATATAGCTTATAGTTAGCCACAGGTTGGGGTATTAGATATTTAGGGATTTTGTGTATTTTTACATAGTAAGGGAGGGGAAATATTCACATAGGAGTTATATAATAGTGTTAGTAGGTCAATATGACTATGTGGAATAGATATGTATGAATTAGGCTAAGTTTATAGAATGGAAACTTAGGCATGGGCGGAATGAAAGGATACCAAGTTATGCAGTTTAGGAAACTTGGCAAAATGGAATAGAAACATTTTACACAAGAAATGTGGCTTGTTTTGCCTAGGTGAAAACACAGTTTGACTTAGTTTTTTCCATGAAATGAAGTGGACTAAGGGCACTGAGTAGAGCTCATTGTCCTTGGGGGGTTGTTAGTAAGTATTTTTTGGGAAAATGAGGAGGGAAATTAGTCATGCTCCATTTATTTTGTAACCACCTTGCCATAGCACCTTATGGTATTTATGAGATGAAACCTGTTGCAATAGGACCAAATTTCCCATAAGCCTGCGTCTACAACATCAAAACTGCCTACCCAGCCTAGTACACCTAACATTTTTTCTTCATTTTCATTGGGTGCATTTTCACTAGCAAACCTTGATTCTTCTCTTTTCTTTTAGCTGCCCTCCTATCTAAGTCTACCCTTATCTCTTCCAGGGCTCAGATTTAGTTGTTGAAACCCTTTGCTTCTCTACCTAACTACTTGTCTACAAGCTTGAGCTATTTGTACAGACCTTTATTCTCTATTCTAAAACAAGTAAATTCAAACATGATCTAGCCAGGATTAGACTGTCTGGCTATTCATCAACTGTGGCAAGAGTCAACCACCTGTACATAGTGAAATTCTACAAAATATGGAACCTTTGCAGCATGGAAAGGATGAACATATTTGGCACTTCTCCAGTCAATCATGAAAAATGAAACCTAGTGGTATAGGAAGCTAACACACCCTAACACACAGTTTGTAGATTAGGGAATATTGCTCCCCAACAAGGATGAAAGAAGCATTAAGGAGAGTGCCACTGTACAAGCGCTCTATGCAGAATTTGAAGGTCAATTGTATTGGCCTCAAATTGAGTCCCCCACTACTGCTAGGCATGCTAGAAGGTAGAAAAGAAAAAGAAGAGCAACAACAGTGGGAAGCGGTGGATAGAAAGGGAGTATTTGATGATAGAGAAGAGGAGCTCACATTAGAAGCATGGAATGTCAAGAGGCCATCAAGGCCATCAAAGATGAGGAGATGGACTAAGTTTCTCAGAGGATAAGCAACACCTTCAATAGGGGAGTGAGCTCATTTTGCCTCCTAACATAGTTTAATCAACCATTCTCTTAGCTTATTGCATTCTTTTAATTATATTTATGCTTATGGAGTGAGTTGGGTTGGTTATGTTGCCATGGAGTCTAATATGTGTTTAATGCAGATTTTTGTTGAATTTTGAAGACAAAGTCAAATATTTAATGGATAATTGGCAGCAATAATTCGAAGTGGAAAAAGGATACGATTTATAGGAGGGTATCCCCCTCATTTATGACTCACCACTTCGAATTTTCCTTCATGCAACTCAGAGCACAAATAGCCAAATCAATGCACAAGAAGGTAGCCGAGCAAGTGGAGAATAAATTATGTTTATCTCGATTTTTGGGAGCCAAGCCTCCCTGATTTTAAGGAAGCTGTTGGGATCTTCAGTTATATAAGTAGAAAGGCTTTGGGCTTCATTAAAAAGTTAGTCAAATTTTTGAATTTTTGTTGCAGCTTTGCTCTTCTCAACTTCAAGCTTACTTTTGTTGACAGTTTCATGTAATCCTATTATTATTTTGATAATAAAGATGAGATCCTTTTTGAGCTAGCGCTAAGTTACCTCAAAGGGCTGAAGCTCTTGGGTTAGGGCCCAATCCAAGCAGCCAAGCTCCTCTTGTTTGTATTTATATCATGGAAATTTTTAAGAACCACCCTAAATTTATATGTATAATAAATGGGCTAATCCCCATGATACATAGGAAAAATGGGAGGCGATTTTGTCAATAATATAATATGTATATATAATTTTTTTGGCGATTATCTCACCATATTATATTATCTTGTATAGTGATGAAGAATCTTTCATTGAATTATAAAATCTTGTAAGATCTTGGAAAATATTTTACTGAATAATAAAACATTGTGAAGTCTTGCCGAATGTTTTGTTAAAGTATGAAACCATATATGATAATAAGAAAACATATTCATTAAACTATATATACTAACATATATGTTTGAAAAAAAAAACATAATTTTTTCTTCCTACAAACAATGTTCCAATTTTCAGTGGCCGTGTTTGTCAAGGTTCTTACAATACACTCTTTCATATCCTTCTATTAGTTTTGATAATATTCCACAAAAAAGTTCTTGTAGGTGTTGATATTGAAAACAAGTTCTGTCAAGGTAGGAGAGATTAATCTTTTCTCTAAAACTTTTGTCAAACTACCACTTTTTTCAAGTTATCAATTTTTTTTTCTTATTCCATAGACTCCAGGTGTGAGATAAAAAAAAACACATCAAGTTTGTTTACCCCAACACGCCAACAAGTAGCAAGCCCCAACTATATTATATAATATCTCTCCCAATCTAAATTGCTTATTAGCATAATTCACTACCCTCATAGGTCTCGCATTTTTTAACAGCGTTGTAATATGTAGATTAATTTCCTTTTTGGTGAACAATCTCTACCTTTTAGGAAAATATGGTGCAGTGGCTCCAACCCCTATAGATCATTAGGAAAAACTAAGAATAGCACAGAAGATGAAAGGTTATACAAACCAACTTATTTTTCAAACAACTAATCCAACATTATTACCTAAACTTTTTCGTGAATATATCATATTGAGAATGTTTGAAAGATGGTGAGAAATCTTTGGTGGGGTGATGCCGAAAGAATGATAAAGTTTCATTGTTTTGAATTTTTTTTTGTTAAATCAGAAAAGGTTAAAAACCAATATTACTGGAGATATTGGTATTTTTTACTGAATTTTGTGAAGTGACTAAATGTAGCTTTAACCATTCACCTTAAGATGTTTTTACAATATAATTTCCTAAGTCTATTTAATATCTTCATTATCATAAAAACCAACCTCCACATCTACCACTCTTAGGGGGATGAAATCTATTTATCCCTCTGAGCACTTGGTAGACCCAGAATTAAGATGGATCTAAGATGATAGATGATAGAATTTTCGCTTTAAATAATCTATGCTCACATGAATGCCATGGTATTACCATGGGTCAATACGATGGGTTATCATAAACCCAGAGCTTAAAAATTACTATTAGTAATTTAAAATTAAAAAAAATAATATTCATTTATTTTTTATTTTAACCAAGTTAAAATGTTTAACATATATTAAATTACAACATCCATTTTTACTCTTGATCCACCAAGCAAGCCCCCAGAGGGATCAAAGATTTTTTCACTCTATGCTAGTTTGTATATCAGGATATTTGATCCCTCTCGGGGCTTAGTAGATCCAGAGTAAAGATGGATCTATGTTAGTTTAATTCCCCCATTTAAATAGGCTCCATTCCACGTGAATACCATGGGTCAATACCATGTGCCATTTTTATTTTTCTTAATACTAATATTAGGGTTAATAATATTTTTTTGCATAATATTAATAATAATCTAGCCCATGGTATTTTGCCCATACTATTTTGCCCATAGGTTTCACCTAAATATAATGCATTTTTTGAGTGTTCGTAAATATAAGGTGACTTATGGAGTAAATATAAAAGAATGTTTTATTTGTTTACCATACCTCTAGTTTATTTATATTTTTATTAATTTACTATACCTCTTTTACAAATATGGTATTTGGCACATATGATTACTTAAATAAACCTCTTTTTCTGAGCCTCATAAATAGAAAAGAGGGTAAGGATAAATATAAAGAAGTTTATTTATTTACATACCTCAACTTTATTTATATTTTTTATTTGTTTACACCCTAGCATGTAAAGTATTATGAGTAATATAAAAATGGTTTTATGTATTTACCAACATCTCATTTATTTGTATTTTTATTAATTTACCATACCTCTTTTATAAATATGGTATTTGGCCTATGAAGGATTCACTAATAAACCTATTCTTGAAAATTAGGGTGAATGGAAGGTTGTAACTCCTAATTTCAAGGGCTAAATTTACCTTTTTTACCCTCTCCCTTAAAATAAGGTGGGCTATTTGAGGCGATTTGTAAAAATGTACTATGATACAAAATATTCACCCACTAAAAATTTAAAATGCCTTAATTTTGATTAAGGGTGAACATTCGCCCCTAAAATTTTCCATGATTTATGTGTTTTGTTTCACTTTATGGATTAGTTGTTGTTAGAAAACTTTCTTTCTTGGTTAAGAATAGGTTGCTTTTGGTAATTTAGAAGGTTGTTTCCATTTGATTTTTCTATAGCAGGTTGAACAGTGATAGAAAGAAGATACAAAAAGGCCATCAACAAAGCCTTGGCCTCCTTTCCTCCCTTTGGGACCATGAACTGAGGCCAAGACCCTCTTGCTGCTACAAAAAACATAGATTTGCTTTCTCCATAGGATTTCTAGTGTTGCATTTTGTTAGAAGGTTAATGCTTTGCTTTAGATATTTTTCACCATGCTCATTTTTGTCTTGCAATAAGTTTCCTTCCATGCTTTCTCTCATTATAGCATTTTTCAGCATTTCTTTCCATAGCTCATAATCTAGATTAGCTTGATGTAAAATTTCGTTTTTTGGTGTACTTAGTTTCCTTGCTTACTTGATCTCCTTGTTTGATTTTTAGGTCCTTTTGTAGCAAATATATTCTCACAAGAAGTCAACCTACCAGCCATCACATTCTCTCCATGATCTATGCCCTATAGGTCACCCAAAGTTCACCTCAAATCTGCCTTAGTTTTCCACGTTTTTCCATAGGATTTCTTCCTCTCTCCCAACCATATTTTCCTCTCCTAGCAATCCTTGATGACCCCTAGGCACCTTAACACATCATCCCAGCCTTCAACTACCCTTTCCATCCACTCTCACACCTTCAAAACCTCAAAAACTACTATGGACATCCTCCTGTAGACCTCCTATAGATCCCTTGCATCCTCTTGTAAATTTTCCTGTAGACTTCCTTTTAAAGTTTGATTGTGGGAAAAACCTATAGAAGGCCACCTGAGACCTTCCAGGACCCATCCACACCATCTTACATCTTCTCAAGTCCCAAAACCGCCCTCCATTGCCACCTAATCACTGCCACATTCACAATCAAATAAATTACATGCATGACAATTTCACATAGAAAATAAAAAAAGTTGTTTTTTGCTCATTTAATTCTAGAAATAGCTTGAGTAGATGTTGTTTACTTCTTGAGTAGGGAATGGCATTCATTTCATGGTTTTTCATCTCTCTTTATGCAAAAGTAGGATTAATTGGTTAAGTAGGGTTTGCTAGGTTTACTTTACATTTCAGTCTTCTTTTCCTTTCTGCAAGTAGAGTAGCCTCTGTAGAGTAAGCTTTCATTTCTTTCATCACATATAGAGATTCTTCAAGAATCCATAGAAGTTGGCTTGAGCTCCCAGTGATCTTGCACCAACTGACCAAGTGACAGCTTGCAATAAGAACTAGTACTTGTGCATACAACACTGTCGCTTCCAATTTTGTTACGAACTACCGAGTTGATAAAAGTAAAGTTGGAAGCCCAGGAGTTACAACATTATTGCTGCAATACTGGTGCTCATCACAACCATCACTTGACGCTTTGGTTATGGATATAGGAAGCAATTCAATTCCTTGGTTATCTTACAATGAATAAAATTATGGGTATTTCCTGAATCAAGCAACACTATTACCTTTTTCTTCTTGATATGTCCTTCTATCTTGATAGTTTAGGAGTGGTAATCCTAACCAATGCATTAGAGGATATGGTTGGATTCATTTATTCTTTCTTTAGGGCTTGTTCCTGGTGTATATCCTCTTCTTTTGATGTTTCTTGTTCCTTTTCTTCCTCCTCTTCACAATCTATGTAAATTAATTTCTTCTCAGCACAACTATGACCTTTAGTGTATTTTCTATTACAACTGTAAGAAAGCCCCTTTTATCTTTTTTATTCCAATTTTTGTGGTATCAACCTTATAGGTCGTGGAAGGCTAGGGGAAGCAACACTTCCATATTTATATTTGTGAGTGGTAGGCTTCCTTGTTTCCATAATTTTTCTTTCCATTTTTCTTGCCAACCTGAATGCCTTCTCCAATGAATCAAGTTCCCAAAGGCGAACCTTGAGTTGGATGCTATCCTTTAAATTACCTATGAACACATCAATCCTATGCTCCTATGGAATATATTTTACCCTTATATTCAATTTTTGGAAGTCCGGAATGTGCTCCATCATTGAACCCTTTTGTTTGCGATTGATCAATTGGCTAAAAAATGTGTTGCTTTTTGTATCCTCATAATGTGCTATCATTTCTTCTGTAAAAATTTCCGAAGTGACAATTTGTTTAAGAGAGAAAATCCATCGATACCATACAAATTGATTTGGTTCCAAATAAAAAAGTTGCAATGCGTACCTTTTGTGTGTTTTGCACATTATGGGGATTGAGATATTGCTCCATTTGTAGTATCCATGTTACAAGATCCTTAACATCAAACTTCCTCATATCGATCTTTGGAACATGGTTGGTCTTCAATCCAATGTTAGAGTCTATGAAATCGTGATTAACATTTCTTTTGTTCTCATCATGAGTTTACTTTACTACCCTTTCACCATTAGTAAGAATTTATTGAAGAAAATTTATCAAATCTATCTTCAAATCTTCCATTTTGCCTATAAGTTTTTTTTCTATACCATCCATCTTAGTTTCCATGTCATTCATCTTATCTTTCATGCCATTATTTAAATCATCCATCTTAGCTTCCACATCATTCATATTAGCTTCCACGCCTTTCTTTAGACCATCAGTGTTGGCTTCCATGCCATCCATCTGAGATTCCATGCATTTATTTAAACCATCCATCTAAGCTTCTCTTACTTTTTGTGAGAGTGAATTTTGTTGCACTTGGCCTTGTAATTTTGATATATCATGTTGTATTTCTTTCTCTTCTTCATGAGTCATGCTAGAGCTTTTAGGTTGCTTACTAGGTGTTTCCATTTTCTTTCTTTGGTGCATAAATTAATGATAATAATTCTTCACCATGCCCTTTGAGTTCCTTCAAACTATTTTTCAACCAAACTTATGCAAAATTAAAAAAAACTACACACCTTTTTTCACTTTGTAGGAGATTGATATTCAATCGTTGTATCTTTGTATTTTTGGATATTGAAGGTCTGAAATTGTGTCCTATGGTAGCCATGTGAGTCCTTTTTCAAGCCCCACAAGTATGATCAAGATTTTATTCTCCAAGCAAGAGTTATGCCAAATCTCACATGATGACCTGATTATAGATTGGTTCAGTAGAGAAAACTTGTATGAAGTTCCACATGTCAATGTTTCGAACTTAGGACCCTAACCCAATACAAAGAACACTATAGGATATTATATGTTTGTAACGTTTTACAAAATTTCAATCTGATTCTCAGAGAGAAAGTTATGACAATTTTCCCTAGGTCACTTGTTTGAGATATAATTCAGGAGCTTGCGAAAACCTTAACTTCCTTGGATCATATCTCCAAAAATATAATGATAAAAGATCTGAAGTTTGGATCTGAGGTTCCTCGTGAATTTGGCTCAGATGGGTTTTAATTTGAACTTCTGAAATGTTGTAGAAGTTTTTTTATAGTGAAAATTATATGATGACCTATTTGGAGCAATGAAACCCTAGAATCCAAAGCTTTGATATCGAATGTTATGTAACAACTCACAAAATAGAAGAAAAGATAGATCAACGACTTCAAAATCATCCTCTTCGAGGGGGAAATATCCTTTACATTACAAAAATGAACAATTCTTAAATGATCCAAATGAAAAAACCTCCTTTCTATATATAGGAGTCTAAGGGATCACAATATAATCAAAGCCGACATAACAATAATAATATAAGGGCACAACAATAACGATAGTGGGCTTCTATGGGGCATAATAATAACAATATGGGGAAAATAGGGGCACAACAATAACAATAAGGGATACAATAACAATAGTAATGGGGGAATCACTAGTATTATATGGACCTAAAGGGCCTATGGAGACTAAAATGGAGATGTGCCTTTGAGAAATGGGAACATTGACGTTATAGACAAGGTTGTGAACTAACAAGATTGTGGAATGGGGAAATTTCCCATCAACTATTATGAATATTCACATCGCGCCTTTTCAAGGATACTAAGAGACTTTAGGGGGAAGTGGGTTCCACTAATAGAGGATGCATGACAGGAAATTGCCTGTCATTTTCTAGCAGAAATTTCCGTCACACGATGGAGGAAAGATGAGGGTTCTTCCCTTCGTGAGTTTGTTGGTGATATTGATGGAGGTTAGGTAATAATTTATTCTATGTCATTAAATGAGAAAACATTATTTGAAAGGAGGTTTGGGATCTAGTGGGACTCATGACTTAAGTTGACTTGGAATATGCCACATAGGACATGAAAGAAATGTACATTTGACATGGTAAGGTTGCTGACATGGCATGTTGTTAATGTGACATGTGGTAGGTAGATATGGTTCTATTGGGTGGCCAAGTGATAAATTTTTGGGAGAAATGTGGCATCACTAAAGGATGTGACATGGAAATATGACATCACCCTAATGTTAGTGTGACATCTACAGGATGTTGTAGAATTGGGTGGCTTGGAGGTTATGTTGACATGGCATTAAACTACACATGGAGGTTGGTTGTGGTGCCATATGACATGGAAGTGCTACATTATTCTCACGAGGTAGCACACATGTCAGGGAGGCATTTCACCATAGAGATTGGGTCTATGGAGGTGTGTGGAAGAGTATTTCTATTGTGGGGCACAAAGAAGACAAAAGTCATGTGATGGGGATTCTCCTTTCCATTTAACATGAAATTACATGATGCATTGTGGAGGTTAGAGTGGAGTTCCATTGTGAGCAAATGGCATGGGATGTGGTGGCAGTGAGGTGCTATGATGTGGCGAGTGCCACAGTGGAATTCTTATGAGGATTTAGTGCCACATTGGTACATGTGGTGAATCCTTATTGATGTGGAAAGGGTTACAGGGCCCAAACTTCAAATGGGAATAAATTTCAATCCATAGGTCGAATTGAGATAAATTTTATATCATCAGAAAACCCTCAAAGAAGTGAATGTGATGATGTTATCCAAAGTGAGTTCTGCACACTTTCGGTAAGAAGGAATTTTGTACCCTTGTTTTCATAAGGAGACCATGTAGGTTATGTTAATTGAAATTAACACCTTCCATTTAGCTTGGGTTATCCAAGGGGGTGGGAGGAAGCATTATATAGAGGTATTGGAGTGAGGTTAAAAATTAGACCTGGATGGGATCATAAATAAATAGATTTGGATTCCTATTACAATTTTGTAGTATAATTCCTGGGTTCAACACTTGGACTAGATGGGATCAAGACAAATGAAATGAAAGAACTAACGTTCTACACTAGACCTTTGGAGATAAAAATTTGGAACTCTGCTACAAAGTGCAAGGTTTTTCTAATGATTGTTTGTTGTGTTCAAGTGGATGTTAGTTGTCACATTATGGTTGGTGATTATGTGTTGATTGAAAATTGTTTGTTGCATGCATATCATGTTGATATCATAATTGTGAAAGGATAGGAGAGACATATTTTGATATGTTAATTTTTGTTTTCATTGACTTTTAATCTTGTAATTATTTTTTCTACTTGTCTTGGTAAAAGGATGATTTCAAACCTAGTGATGATATGAATGCAAGCATACTAATATGCAATTTGGATTCCTAGAATACGTGGCTGACATGAATTCTAGATGTGTGAGAAACAACAAATCAACATGCTTAGTGTTGGAATGGAAAGGTAATAAGTTAATTTATTTATGATGATGAAACTAACATCTATGTGTTGGTATCAATGCTAAGAATATCCATGTGTAGCAAGAGATAAAGGCATGAACATTAGGATGGTGTAGCATAACATAGACCAAGTCCATCACAAGAAAGAAAGGGAAAATTTCCCTAATAGAGCAGAAACTTTCAGGAGCTTGAAAGTTGAACTAGAGAGATGCAAGGCAAAAAATAAAAGGCTTATTAGGAAAAAAAAGAGTCAAAATGGTTGAATACAATGTTGCTAACAAATTTTTCATACCTGCAAGATTTGTTGCAACAAGCATCATCCTCATATTAAATCCATTCTGACAAGGACAGAGAGAAACCTTGCGATGCTTGAAGGAAAATAAATCTAGTTTGATGTTGGCATTATTGAGAGGAATGCTTGAGAAGAGATTGTCCTAACATTTTTGAGAGATGAAGAAGAATAGTTCATGTGAGACTCAGGCACATGAACTTGCAAACTGTAATGCAAAAAGAAGGGAGGAAACATCCCCCCAAGCCGTCTAAGATACTGAAAAGTCCCTTCTTGAACTATTTCAAGGGATGTTGGAATTTTGAGGTTGCTACATACCTTGGAAAAAAACCCAGTCTAAATTTTGTGTGTATTTATTGGTAAAAGATACACTCCAAACACCAGAACTCAAGGAATTAAGTTGTCGTGGACTAATGAATGATGGCAATGTTTTACATGTTTGTTATTGTTGTTTTCTTCATATTTTATTTATTGTTTTGATTGTTGACTTTGAGAATGGCCATGATACCTTGTGTTGTCATTATGTATTGTTCTTGTGGTCTTTTCATTGTTTTTCATTTCTTCTTTATTTATTATTACCTTTCCTGGTTTGGTCTTGTTTGATTTGTTTGGTGTTGGAAGGAAAGAAGAGGAACTTTGGGGAAGAGATGAATAAAACCCATCTGGAAGTGCAAGACCTTGATTAAATCTGGTACATAAGATAAATGGTAGTGGAATGTGGAAGAAGATTACATGACAACTAGATGGACTGGATGGGTCCATATGAACTAAGTGGAAAGTGACATGACAACTATGAAAATATAATAAGAATGGAGTTCCCATAAATGTAAATTATGCATGGATAATACACATATATGTGTATTATTCTATCTTTTATGAACATGAGAAATATGGGAAAGTGCAATAAAGGTATGTGGATGCTAATGGGTTTCAGAGCCCGGCAGTTGAGAAGCATCATATTAATAAGGTAAGTGATTAATATATCAAATAAAATCAATGTGTGAATGATGTGAAAATGGAATTGTTACTTACTATGTTTTTGGTAACACAATGAGGTTACCTAATGAATTATATGCTATATAGAACACCATTGGGAAAGTGGGAAGGAATGAACCATCACTAATAATTATCATTGTTACTATGTTATGTTTATGTTCCTAATATTTGTTATGGGCATGAATGGAAATGGTAAAAGGTTGGGATTTGAAAACATATGCTTAGCATGGATAAGGACATGCTAAAATCGAATACAAATGAAGATTCCTTTATGAGGTTTTCAATGAAATCTATTAATGGTTGAGTTGAAGAACTACTATAGATTGCAACAACATAAATGTTGCCAAATAGTTGCACATTTGGAAAGAAATCAACTGAAAGTGATGGTAGCGATAGCTAAGTAAATAAGGTATGCGTTAATCCTAGATAAAAGGGTAAAGGAAATAAATTGGATGAGAATTCCTTTGGTTGAATTTGAAAACTATTGTTTAAAATTAATGCATTCTTGGATAGATACTAGGAAGTGGTACGGTGAAGGTAAGAAGGCTTTGATATGAAATACTGCAATGGGTTTTGCAATGCTTGCTAGAATGAATGTATTTGATGCCATTCAATTTAAGAATTCACTGTCAAAAATCATCCTAGTCTAAGGATAATTGGTTGATATTATGAAAATTTTGATATTCATATGAATGGCATGTTTGGGATAACATGATGAGGTTATCCAATGAGATCCCCTATCATGTAAGGGATCCATCAAGCAAGTGTGAAATTTTGTTGCTAATTATTATTGTGATCACGTGCTCATGATATTTATGTGCCCATGTTTATATTATGTTTATGCAAGTAAATGTTGAATGATGTATCAACAAGTATACTAAAAATTAACTGGATTCCTTGGTCAAATCATGAGGAGCATATACCACTGAATGTTAGCTTGGGCTAATAAGCACCAAGTCCCTAAACAAGGAAGCTGATAAAAACTCAGTGCTTGCCAAAGTAAGATGATAAACACTCATTTCTTTCCAAAGTGAGATGATAAACATTGGTTTCTTTCCAGAGTACGTTGATAAACACTAAGTGATTGCCAAAATAAGTTGATAAAAACTTAATGATTTCAAAAGTAAGATGATAAAAATTGAGTTCTTTCCAAGGAAGATAATAAACGTTGAGTGCTTATCAAATTAAGTTGAGAAAATCACTTAGTGCAACAAGTTCAAGTATTACCACAACCAAAGAAGTAGCTATCCACTTATATAGTTTTTTACCAAGAAAACCTACCTCGTTGAAGGTGCATTGATATGGGAGTTGTGATGATAATGGATACTATATGGAGAGTTGTGATGGTATGGGAGTAATGGTGGTAAATAATATTCCTATTGAGTGGATTTTAGTTCCCACACTCTCTAGGAGGTGAGTGAGGGGGGAATTATTTGGATCTGTACGAAAAGACTAAGGAGAAATATGAGAACCACTGAGTGGTTGCCTTGGGGTTGAGAGATAGTTAGTGAACTAGAGTTAAAGATGGATCTAGATGAAGACTATATGGAGTAGAATAGCCACCACTGAGTGATTGCATTGGGGTTGAGACACACTTAAATATTGTAAAGCCAAGAAAGAAGAAAGTAACAAAAGATAAATATTGAATACAATTTTAAGAAATTCTCTTTCTAAGTTGTGATTTCAAATCAATTAAAAAAAAGTATGGCTAAATTGATAATTAAATCTATTGATGAAGGTATGTTTGAATTGGTTTAAAATATTTATGATGGAACTCATAAGACTATGTACTATTAATGTAGGAGAATTACTAAACTATTCATCATGCATACATGAGGTCAACTATAAGGGAAAGAACATCAACATAATCATATCATAGCACAAAAACACATGATGGAGATGAGGAATTTAGGAACTAAGGCATTGTGGTGACACTAGAACGTTGTGATATGCACTGATCATCATGAGGTATGACGTGAGACACACATTGTGTTATTAAAGAAAGGGTGGGTGATGCGTTGACTAAGAAAAATTATTTCTCTGCGAGGAATCCTTTCCAAGATAGGATCGCTCGAGGGACTGAGGATGTAGAGAAGGTTGATTCCTAAAATTGGAAAGTGAGTGACTGCATTGAAGAGGAAAATGGGTCACCCCAAGGATTGAGGGAGCAGAGAAGAGGATGTTGGCACTTGTAAAGTGAGATAGTATTCACAAAATCATGATCATACATATAGATTTGGATTAGAGATGCATTTGGGGTGTCCCAAGAAGCATTGAGATAAATTTTCCTTAAAGGAGAGCTGAGAATAGTAGATAGCATGACTAGACAATGGAGGTGTAAACGCTCTAGAAATCAAGTAATCAATAAAGATGAGGTGCATTAAAGGGACTGTGAACTAGATGAAGTCACTTGAGGAAGTGGTTGATTAAATGAGTATATATTACCCATTTATGTTCATTATGTAACTGAATGTAAACAAGTTGTGTATATCTTTTTATCATTGTTTAATTTTGTTCTCATGCATAAAGTATTGTTGAATTTTGTGCTTAGGTATAGGGCATTGTTTAATTTTGTGCTCAAGAATAGAGCAACATTGAATTTTTTCTAGGGAATAAAACATTATTGAATTTCATGTTTGGGCCTAGAACACCAAGGATGTTGCTCCTCTGAGGGGGTGGGGTTTGTGCAACCTTTTCTTGTAATCACTCTTATAAGTATTGATATGGATTGTATTCATGTAAATAATGTGAAAATGTAACACATTGACTAGCTAAGGGAAATGGACACAAATTGAGAGGTTTGAGGAGGAGGAATATCCTGTAAACCCAAGCGAATGTATTTATTTCACCATCTATCCCCCTAATAAACTTATGGCACTCCTTATGCAACACTGACTTTAGGGAATGGGCTCTCTGAGTCAAGGGCAAGCATGTAAAATTAATTCTCATAGAGATGTGGACATGGTGAACACACATGGAAACATATGAGAGGAATGCTGAAAGGGAAACAAGATATGGAAGGGGGAACAATGAATCATCATTTAAGTGAATAGATTCAACAGTAAGACAATCAAGATAGATTTCACTGAGAAAAAGAAGAAACAAGAAAATGCACAAAGCAAAAGAACACAAATTATGAATTGGTAGTGGATGTGAATCTTCTAGAAAGAGAAAATAGGTTATATCATGTGTTATGCATTGGGATAACATTCCTTATTTTTTCTAACGATTGATTGTGAGCATGTGGTTTGTTTGGCTAAAGAAATTTCGGTGGAATTGAGACACTCAGGTGCTAACTGAGGTTGATAAAATAATTATGTAATGGATTTGAGAGTTGATGAATCTCCTAGCAGTGGACTGTTAATTCCTGTAGTAATAAGCCAGGTGATAAGCATCCCTATATA
>APFE030123649.1:124865-157132 GCA_000404065.3 Pinus taeda | reverse complement strand
TGGTTTGGGTGCACTTAGACTTGCAGACCCATCATTTCAATTTTTTCTTTTTATGCCTTCCTATCTACAAGCTACCATTTTTTCTTCCAAGGGCCCAGATTAATCAGTTGGGCTCCTTTGATTCTCTACCTATCTAAGAATCTACCAAGATTAAGCTGTTTGGACAGATTTTCATTCTCTATATTCTAAAACAGGAAATTGAAACCTAGGGAGACCAAGATTAAGCTGTTTGGACCTCCCTTTAGCTGAACATTCTACAAAACTGGAATGACTTTTCAGAATTTGGAAAGCAGTTAGATGAACTCTAAGTAGCCCTCTTTGCTTGGTGACTCTTCAGCAAATATGGAGCATTGCAGTATGCAAAGTATGACATATTTGGCCTGTAAAATGTCAATCATGAAATATGAGTAACCTGCTACAACAGGAGGCTAACAGAGAGTACTCGTAAGAAATTACCTCCTCAACCTTTGAATCTAGGTTGGGGTGGTTAGTTGCAAGAAAGGTTGCAATGTATCTAGCCTATAGTTGGTTGGAAAGTTGAAGTCCCTTCCTTAGTTGCTAATAATTAAGCTATACATATAAGTGTATCTACTTGTACTTATGTTGCAATTTCAATATTAAATTCTATTTTTATTGGTTATAAAAATGAATGTATTATTATTGTCTATAAAGTCCCAACACTATGGAGATCAGGTTCATGGAGGTGTTTCACTATTTCGTTTCTACTATGGGGTGTGGAGTAGAAAAAATCTGTCAGATAAGAATTGTCCAAATAATTTAATTTTAAATTACATGGCACATCGTGGAGGTTAGATTGGAGTTTCATTTTGAGAAAATGATGTGGACATGATGGCACTAACATTTTATGATGTGGCAAGTTCTATAATGGAATTCCTATGAGGAGTTAGTGCCATGTGGGTACACATGGAAAATCCTTACTGATATGGTAATGGTTATGGGGCCTAATGATCCGGATTTAAACATGAATGCAACAGATTACATAGATAACCATAAACACAGAGATGAAACCGAAATAATACTTCATTTCGTTAATGTAAAATACTGAAATATGCTTACAAATAGAAATGGAAATAAACCAGCTAGGGTGATGTTAGCTTATCTCTGAGAAGAGATGTGGTGGTTACATACCTTTGAACTACCTTAACCCGAGGAGATGTAACACGAAGAGTTTATGGGCCCTGTTGGGGTGAGTTGGACAACCAACTTCCCAGGGTCATGACTTGGTCATATTATCTCCATTTGATGTGCATGATAAACAATTAGAAAAATATCTCTGAGGAATATGACGGAAAAGACAATTTTAGACAAAAAATTGCTAGTGGTAGTTTTCCAAAAAAAACGTCATTTAGGGCCTCAAAACGGCTCCAGAAGTTTAGGACCTGAAAAACTGCTAAAAATAGTAAACTATGCTACAATTAAGGAAGCTGAAAAACTAAAAGACGTAATGGTGGGGGTCCAAGTGGAATTGGAAGGTGACCACGAATATCTACCTGGATGATTTCCCCTCGTTAGGAAGAAATGGTCCCCATTGCGTTGAGTTCCTCCATGCGATGAGGAAGCTTCTACTGAACTTGGTCCCTGGTGAGCCACTTGCCCCGGCGAAGGAGTTGGCATGCTTTGAAAACTTGATACAGTTGGATATTCTGCTGGTGAGTGTGTTTGATCTGTGGTCCATGATCAAATTAGTTGGAGCTTGTTCCATGCAATCTTGATTCAACTCTGTGGGTGCGAGTTGTTCTGCAATGTTAGGTGTGTCTAGTAATGGTGGGAATTATGGCCAAAGGCAGTCCACATTGAACACTCAGTGCAGGCCAAGGAATGGGGGAATGTTGAGCTCAAATGTATTGTCTCCCAAAACCTTGGTAATGGTGTAAGGACCATATCAGAGTGGTCTAAGTTTCCGATAGGATCCGGTAAGGTGTTCCTTTTGCAATTGCAACCAGACTTTATCGCCCACCTGAAACTTGTGTGGCACCTAATGTTGATCATGTCACTTGTTGTTCTTGGCATTTGATTTCTCCATAATGTCATGGAGCTGATAGCGAATATGTTGGATGTGCTCAATGAAGCTGTTTTCTTTATCTGTTTTGGACTGGACATCAGCTGAATTTGTGTGAGTAGCTGCAAATGGCATGGCCACATCAATGGGACACCGTGGTTGGAATCCAAAGCACACCTGAAAAGGGTTGTGGCCAGTCGAGCTGTGGAGAGACTGTTGTAGCTATGTTAAACATAGGGGAGGCTCTCATCCCATGTGAATGGATGCTTTAAGTTGTACATGAGCAGAATGTGTATGATCATCCTATTGACAACCTCTGTTTGGCCATCAGTTTGAGGATGGAAGGCTATGGACTTAGTGAGTTTGGTGTCCAACATCAACTAGAGACTGGATCAAAATGTATTAAGGAACCTACTGTCCCAATATGAGATGATAGACTATGGGATCCCAAAGTGTAACCGCACTCGTTCAAAGAAGAGTTTAGCAGTGGCTTTTGCTGTGATATTCATCTTGCAGGCTACCATAATGGCCATCTTCGAGAACCTGTCAACGACCACAAAAAGACAGTTGTTTCCATGCTTAGTGGAAGGAAGGCCTGAAATGTAATCCATGGAGATGGATTCCCAAGGTCGACTAGGGGTAGGCAACAGGGTATAAAGGCCTTGCTTCTTGATGGTTGGTTTTGCAATGGCGTAGGTAGTGCATGATTTGAAGTACTTCGCGACATCCTGTCAAAGATTCATCCAATAGAAATACTTTTGTGGTACTACCACCATTTTCTCGACCCCGAAATGCCCAACAACCCAACTGTAGTGTGCTTCCCAAATCATCTTGGCACGCTCGCTTGAAGGAACACAAAGGTGGCCAAGGTGGCATAACAGGGCATCTTGGAGGTGGAAATATGGAACATGCTAACCCTCCAAGAGTCTCTGGTATGTGTGGCCAAATTCTGGGTCACTTTTGTAGAGAAGTTGCCAATCAGAAGTCTCGTGCCCATAAGAGTTGAGCACGGTGGTTATCGCCATGATTGGTGGTCGATTGAGGCAATCTGCAACATTATTGGTGCTACCCTTCTTATACTTGATATTCAAATGGATTTTTTGCAGGTATGTGGACCACTTCTGATGGCAATCATTCTGCAATTTCCATTGGTCTGTATGAACTGTTGAGGTTGGTGGTCTGTGTGGATGACAGTTTCCTTCCCCAAAATGTAATGCCTCGAATGTCGACAGGCCTGCACAATAGAATACATCTCTTTTTCATAAGTGGGATACTTCCGGACTGTGTCTGAAAGTGTTACATTGTGATATGCCACTGGATGCCCGTGTTGAGTAAGGACTGCCCCAATGCATAGTCAGAGGCATCTGTCTCGACCTCAAATGGTTGTTGCAAGTCTAGTAATGCGAGCACTCGTGCTGATCAGAGGCGATATTTCAACTCTGTGAATGCCTTCTATTGAGATACAGACCAGATTAACTTTGCTTTCGCTCCTCCCTTGGTGACTTGACTCAAGGGCCAAGTGATATGAGAAAATCCCAACACAAACCTGTGATAGAATTTGGCAAGACCTAGAAAGCTGCAGATCTCTATCAGAGTGGCTGGAGATGGCCAATCTTGAATGACTTGGATCTTGGCTGGATCGACATGCACCCCCTGTTCATCAATAATGTATCCCAGATACTGAACCTAGGTCATGCCAAAGTTCATTTCTCCAAATTGGTACATAACTTGTGTTGTCGTAGTGTTTGGAGAACCTATTGGATGTGGTGGAGGTGCTCTTCGTAACTTTGGTTGAAGATTAGGATGTCATCCAAGTATACCACTACAAATGGGTTGGTTAATGGCCATAAGATGTCATCCATTAGCCTCATGAAGGTTGCAGGAGAATTCATCAATCCGAAAGGCATAACCAACCATCCGAAAAGGCCCTCCTTGGATTTCAAGGAAATCTTCCGCACAATAGAGGGTTCGATTGGTACCTGGTGATACCTTCAAATCAATATTGCTGAAATATTCCCCCACTTCAGTTGGTCTAGAAGGTCATCAATTTGTGGGATCGAGTACCTATTATGAACAGTGATCTTGTTCAATATTGCCTGATAGTCAATACAGAGTCTCTAAGTCCCATCCTTCTTCTTTACCAACACGATTAGGCTACCACAAGGTGATGAACTTGGACAGATTTGACCTTTCTGCAGCAGCTCTTGAATCTGCCCCTTGATTTCATTATTGTCCAGAATGGAGTGTTGATAGATTGGTCCATTGGGTAGCGGCACACCTGGGTTCAGATTGATGGAGTGCTTGACCTGACAGTGCAGAGGAACCCTTGTGGGGGAGGTGAAGATGTCCTCGTACTCCTCCACAACCTTGTCCATCTGTAGTTGTCATACGGAGGGGCTCTGTCTGGAGGTCGGGGCCATAATCTTCTTCTTTCCTTGAGGGCATATCATCAGGAAAAAAATTCTCAGTTTTGGAAATGAGCTTACTACATTGTTTTGTAGTAACTAGAGAGATGGTGATAGGCAGTTCTACCTCCAGTATCCTGAAAAACTTATTTCCTAAAGTAATAATAACACCACGGGGCCTTGATTCATACACAACATGTCACTTCCACAAGTATGATTGTCCTAATAATATATCACAAACTTCAAGGGGAGCAATGTCACAAAATACCTCATCCGTGAAGGGCTTGATGTTGTATGGAAGGTGACACTATTGGCTCACGCGAAGATACCATCCTTGGTGAAGCCACCCGATGGTGTATGATTGTAGATGTGTTGTGGTTGGTTAGCCCAGCTGCTTCATGAACTCTACCGAAATGAGGTTCTTTTTTCTCTTACTAACGATAATGAACTGTAGCGGGGAGCCTGTTACCCACTTTTGGGAGTGGAAGAGACGCTCCTCCTCCTCTAGATCTTTGGGTTCCTCCTTCTGGATCTTCGTGGTGGCAATAGTGGCGTTGGACTCTGCATCGATAATCTGCTTCCTTTTGTCATTCCCCTTGTCGGGTTCTGAATTAGAGTCGAAACATGCATCTAATTCTGAAACCTTTAGCTCAGCCGCCAGTGACTGCTTGGCCTGACACTCACTTGTGTTGTGAGTGGAGCTCTTATGAAACTCACACCACTTTCCCATGTCCTTTTTAGGCTTCCCAGCACTGTTCTTTGCTTTTAACTTTGGCGGGTTGTCTTGTGCCACCCTGCCTTGGCTTTGTCCTTTATTCTATGGTTTGGGGGCACCTTTCCCTTGCTTCAAATTTGTAGATCCATAGTCTCGCTTCTTCTGTTTAAACTTTTGCTCGACCTTGACGGCATATCAGTATGTCATGCTGAGAGAGGAGATGTTCAGGAATTATATTTCTTCCTTGATGTACATGTGCATGCAACCACATTATTTGAGTACCAAACGGTGCTCCGAATCCTTGATACCCAACTTTGTGCGAAGGGTATGGAAAATATTGGTAAACTCTAGCACATATTGGTCCCTTCATTGGCGAAACATGGTCCACTTTATGTATTGTGTTGGAAATAATACCGAGAGTGGGGGGTGAATCAGTATTAGCAAATCACTAAATTTTTCATTCCATACTCTGATTCATATACGCTACTTCAGTTAAGGGAATCTGCGTGTAATCCGAGCTAAGGCTTTGTGTAATCTAGACTATATTTCCACTTGTATGATAATACATAGATGGGGTTTTAGGCAGGTGCTTCCCCTTGTAAATTCTTCTGTGTTATGTGTGATTGATTCCTTCTTATCAATTATATGTGTTCTCATTGATTTTGCTAATGGTTGATTAAGCTTCTGCTAAATTGTTTGAAGTAGATCAAGTGTTTTGCTTTAGTACATTGCATTACCAGGTTGATCTACGGGTGTGAAATTTCTACATGGTATTAGAGCTAGTTGATTTGTAGAAAAAGTTCTACATGGTATTAGAGCTAGCTGATTTGTGGAAAAATTATACAAAATTCTACATGGTATCAGAGCCATGTTATTAAGGAGAGAACAATATACTAAGAGGAAATTTCAAAGTTTTGAGTTTTGGGCTGAGATTTTGCAGAGTAGATCTGAAAATTTTTGTACAATTTTTTTAGAAATAAATAGAAGATTTGGATTCCTTGTAGAAAAATACCCAAAATAAAATTAAAAAATCGGTTGAATCGGAGTTCGGATGAGGGAGATATCGCTAATTTAAAATCATCTCATTTCTAGAAAATTTCATGATAGTGGGAAAGTGGAAATAGATTGGTGTGCTAGCCAAGAACCTGTATGCACTTGAGGTACAAGATGCACACAAAGCTTTGAGGAGCAAGGCAAAGGTTAGAGACTTGGTGGTTGAGAGGGAGAGTATATTACCTCTCAACATGCAGCGCTAGAAGGAGTCTCAGACAATTGTGGAGGAGCCACAATTGGTGCAGCAACTTCAAGAGGTTGTGGAGCAACCACAATAGGGGAAGCTGATAGGAGATAGAGTAGAGAGATCTACTCATGCAGAGACCTCTAGTAGGGGGAAACTTCAAGCCAGGTGGGTAGAGGGATCACATGCAACCATACCTCCAGGGAGGAGGTGGGGCGATAGGGAGTGATCGTCCCATGGCAGAGGGGCAGGATCCTTGAGGTACCCAACCTCTTCGATGAGACCTTGAAACGAGAGCCCCGATGTGGAGTAGGAGGAAATTAATGATTAGGTAGAGATAGATATGGATGGAGTGGCAGAGAGAGCTACAATAAAGGGAATCCTAGGACAGTGTAGAGCATGCAGGCTACAACAATGTGAGAGGGAAAAGTGTGTTGCACTGTGCAGGGTAGCACAGAGAAGGGTACAACAGCGTGAGATGCATGGAGATGTTGCAGTAGCACATAGGTTAGAGATGGATCACTTGTTAGCAGCAGGTAGAGCTTCAACATCATAGTATTTTTCTAGCCCAACAAAGTGGTTAGTTGGGAGTTTTTTTTGTTCCGAGAGTTGCTGGAGAAACCACATTTGGCAGATGTGTTGCATGTAGAAAGTTCCAGAGGTACAGGATCAGGTTCGAGGGGAAGTATTTCTTGTTGAGAGGGAGTTTTGAAAATTGGCAACAAGAAATTGTTAAAAATAGTAGTGCTAAAAATGGCACTGCTAAAAATAGCAGTTTGGGCATTCGTGCTGGATTGGGAAATAGGGAATGAAAAATAGAAGTGCTAAGAATAGAAGTTTTATTTTTAGTAATTCAAGTTGGAGTACTATTTTTAAATAGTCCTTGGTGCAAAATAGGAAGTAAAATTCAAATTTGGTTTTACTAGCAGTTTGAATATTAATTAATTAATTCTCCATGAGTTAATTAGTTAAGGAAAATCAAACTTGAAGTCTTTGTGAGAATATGCAATAATTTCTTCACTGATTGGGGGAATGTGTCCTTGATTTGCTCCACTGATTGAGGAATTAAGGATGAGTTTTATATTGAGAGGATCAATTGACTTAGTTTAACTTAGTCAAGTTCAGTTAGATTAATTTAACAAGTTGTTAAATTAATGAGATACAGTTTGTTAATGCTTGCATGCATGTGATAGCTGTTATTTTCAAATAATTGAGTATTCTCTCATGGATAACTGATGCATCGCAGTTTAGATAGAGACCTAGTTGAGATCAGAGAAGGGACAATTTATTATTAGTTGGATGAATATTTTTCTATAAAGGAAGCTCATCCATGATACAGATTTATCTCCTTTAAGTTTGTGCAATTAGATCAGAGGTTAGTGAGTGTGTGAAGAGGCCAATTCACACAGGTGGTAGCACTAGACCCCAAGGAAACTGCACAAGGAAATAGGATGCTTGGAGGGCATAGGAGAAGGTTTGTGAGAAGCCTTTGATTGTCTATGAGCAACAAAGGGATTGTACTGAGAGCTGGATAGCTTCCGAGCTAAGGCTTTGTGTAATCTGGACTATATTTCCACTTGTATGATAATACAAAGATGGGGTTTTAGGCAGGTGCTTTTCCTGGGTAAATTCTTCTGTGTTATGTGTGATTGATTCCTTCTTATCAGTTATATGTGTTCTTATTGATGTTGCTCATGGTTGATTAAGCTTGCACTAAATTGTTTGTAGAAGTAGATCAAGTGTTTTTCTTTAGTACATTGCATTACCAGGTATATCTATTGGTGGGAAATTTCTACATGGTATTAGAGCTAGCTAATTTGTAGAAAAAGTTCTACATGGTATTAGAGCTAGTTGATTTGTAGAAAAATTCTACAAAATTCTACATGGTATCAGAGCCAGGTTATCAAGGAGAGAACAATATACTAAGAGGAGATTTCAAAGTTTTGAGTTTTGGGCCGAGATTCTGTAGAGTAGATTTGAAAATTTTTGTACAAAATTTTTAGAAATAAATATCAGCTTTGGATTCCTTGTAGAAAAATAACCAAAATAAAAAAATAAATCGGCTGAATCAGAGTTCAAATGAGGGAGATATCGCTGATTTAAAATCAGCACTTTTTTTAGAAAATTTCGTGACGGTGGGAAAGTGGAAATAGATTAGTGTGCTAGCCAAGAACCTGTATGCACTTGCGGTACAAGATGCATGCAAAGCTTTGAGGAGCAAGGAAAAGGTTAGAGAGTTGGTGGTAGAGAGGGAGAGTATATTACCTTTCAACATGCCGTGCCAGAAGAAGTCTCAAACAATTGTGGAGGAGCCATGATTTGTGCAACAGCTTTAGGAGGTTGTGAGTAGCCATAACAGGGGAAGATGATAGGAGATCAAGTAGAGACATCTACTCATACAGAGACCTACACTATGGGGAAACTTCGAGCTAAGTGGGTAGAGGGATCACATGCAGCCATACCTCCAGGTAGGAGGTGGGATGATAGGGAGTGATCGTCCCATGGAAGAGGGGTAGGATTCTTGAGGTACCCAACCTCTTGGATGAGACCTTGCTATGGAAGCCCCGATGTGGAGTAGCAGGAACTGACTGATTGGGTAGAGACACATGTAGATGGAACAACAGAGAGAGCTACAGTGCACAGAATCCCAGGATAGTGCAGAGCATGCAGGCTACAATAATGCGAGAGGCACAAGTGTGTTACGCTATGCAGGGCAGCATAGAGAAGGGTGCAATGGTGTGAGATGCATGGAGATGTTGCAGTAGCATAGTGGTCAGAGAAGGAGCACTTGTCAGCAGAAGGTAGATCTTCAACCTCAGAGTATGTTTCTAGCCCAACAGAGTGGCCAGTTGGGAGTTTTTTTTTGTTCCAAGAGTTGCTGGAGCAACCACACTTGGTAGATGTGTTGCATGCAGAACATTCCAGAGGTACAAGATCGGGTTCGACAGGAAGCCTTTCTTGTTGAGAGGGAGTGTTGAAAATTGGCAACAAGAAATTGCTAAAAATAGAAGTGCTAAAAATAACAATTTGGGTATCAGTGTTGGATTGGGTAACAGGGAATGAAAAATGGAAGTGTTAAAAATAGAAGTTCTATTTTTAGAAGTTCAAGTTGGATTCCTATTTTTAGATAGTCCCTGGTCTAAAATAGGAAGTAAAATTCGAATTTGGTCTTACCAACAACTTGAATATTAATTAATTAATTCTCCATGAGTTAATTAGTTAAGGAAAATCAAACTTGAAGTCTTTGTGAGAACATGCAATAATTTGCTCCACTGATTGGGGAATGTGTCCTTGATTTGCTCCACTAATTGAGGAATTAAGGATGAGTTCTATATTAAGAGGATCAGTTGACTTAGTTTAACTTAGTCAAGTTCAGTTAGATTAATTTAACAAGTTGTTAAATTAACGAGATACAGTTTGTTAATGCTTGCATGCATGTGAAAACTGTTATTTTCAGATAACTGAGTATTCTCTCATAGATAACTAATGCATGGCAGTTTAGACATAGACCCAGTTGAGATCAGAGAAGGGATAGTGTAATATCAATTGGATGAATATTTTTCCTATAAAGGAGATTTATCTCCTTCGAGTTTGTGCAGTTAGATTAGAGGTTAGTGAGTGTATGAAGAGGCCAATTCACACAGGTGGCTGCCCTGGACCCCAAGGAAACTGCACAAGGAAATAGGAGTCTTGGAGGGTAGAGGAGAAGGTTTGTGAGAAGCATTTGACTGTCTATGAGCAGCGGAGGAATTGTACTGAGAGCTGGATAGCTTCCAAGCTAAGGCTTTGTGCAATCCAGACTATATTTCCACTTGTATGATAATACAGAGATGGGGTTTTAGGAAGATTCTTTCCCCAGGTAAATTCTTTTGTGTGATTGATTCCTTCTTATCAGTTATATGTGTTCTTATTGATGTTGCTCATGGCTGATTAAGCTTCCGCTAAATTGTCTGTAGAAGTAGATCAAGTGTTTTGCTTTAGTACATTGCATTAGCAGTTTGATCTACAGGTGGGAAATTTCTACATGGTATTAGAGCTAGCTGATTTGTAGAAAAAGTTCTACGTGGTATAAAAGCTAGCTGATTTGTAGAAAAATTCTACAAAATTCTACAACATCATAATTATTTACTGGTTGACATTTCAAGCCCTCTAATGTGGTTCATCCTCAATACCAAGATGAAAAAATGGATCTAACCTTAGGATTAGATAGTAGGCATGAACCTTTTTCTAGAATTAGTTGTTGAGAAATATAAATTATTTTAATCAAAATAAGTGTAACAACCATCCCTTGTGTGCTAAATTATTGTAAACCTAAGCCGAGTTGAAGCTAGGTTTGATATTCTCCCTTGTGTGTTAAATGAGTGTAAACCTAAGCTGAGGGAATCTAGGTGTGATACCCTCCTTTGTGGGTTAAACTATTCTAAACCTAAGTTGAGGAAGGCTAGGTGATATGTAATATTAAAGAAAATGTGTTATTAAATAAATTAATAAAATAAATCACTTGGAGGGTGGAGCACCAAGAGAGAGGAGATTCTTGCCAATCCCATTGAGGAATTGGATAGAGATGAATCTTTCATGATAAAGCTTCTAGATGCGATTCTAGATAAGATTGGATGGATTGGATATCCATCAGATGGATGGGAGATAGAAATCCATTAGACATAAAAGCTTTGCGGGTGATAAAGGAAATCTTTTATGAGGAAAATCCTCGTGGGAGATAAAGATGAGCTTTCTCGAAAAAGAACTAGGTAGATGGAAAAATCCATAAAAGTGAGACACTGCTAATGGAAAGTAAATCATGAAAGAGGGTATTAAATACCTCGTGCATTAATCAATTGAGGATAGTTGATCCTTGGGAGGATCTTCGTCTTGGGGGAATCAAAGGTGATTCATGGTTGGGTGGTGGTGCTCCTCCCTCCAAGTGAGGTTTTAGTTGGTGTCATATGCATGGAATGTTTTTTATGATGATTCTTAATCTCTCTTTCTATTATAAGTTCTAGTTTGTTTATGAGAAGATTTTCTTAAGTCCTTGTTATAGTTCCAGTTTGTTTATGATAATATTTTCTTAAGTCTTTGTTATAGTTCCAGTTTGTTTATGAGAAGAGTTCTTAAGTTTCTTCACCATGAGAATGTTTGGGTGAATTACATATGCTTATGTATTAATAGATTTAATGGTATTTCCCTCTAATATGATGAGATTCACTTGCATGGTATGTGTTTTATGTCAATCCTTACTTGTTATGAGGTTAAATCATTTAGATCATATATAACAATGGTTGAATTTATCTCTATTATGGGAATGCCAGATTTTCTTATGCATGCTGCAATCCAGTGTGAAGTTAACTGTAGAAGCATATTCAATGGGTAACAATTCTAGTACCCATTCATGGTAGAATTTGCATGTGAAAATTGTTCATCAATAGATTACCTGTGTTAATGTTTTTCTTATGAGAAGGATTGTATTTTTATACATGTGATCCCTTTTGCATTCAAGAGAAGAGTTAATAGCGGAAGCATAATATGTAATTGTAAATACTAACTTTGTTTCTGAGGAGATCATATATAAATATACCTGATCATCTCACATTTAATAATGGAATGTGGCATGCTTATAATTTCCTAAATGGGTATTTGCTTCTCATGGTATGACCAATGGTTCAATTATATATGTTTACATGTTAATAACACTGCCTCCACTTAGGCTAATTCTAGCTAGTTATGCATGTGAATGAAATATTAGTTGATAACATATTGACCAGGTGTACAAAACTATGATCATGTTGCATGACCATGATAGCTATTGTAAACTAATATCCCTGAATGCTTGCAAGAGTTATTTCAGAGTTGTTGGTTGCATGTCATGATTTGTTCCCTTTCTCCAAGTTAGGATTAAACTTAAGAGATAATATAAGAGAGTGAAATATGGTTCATTATCTTGCTGGTATCCAGTAGCTAAGGTTTTGAGTATAGTTTCCTAGATGACTACTGTGCATGTAATGATTTGGTTAACTCCATCAATACATCCATTGAAATTTAACTATATATAAAAGAAAATTTTAATTAATGGAGCCTAGTAGCTATTTTTTTAGGGTTGGGCCAAAGGGGTACATTACAAATGGTGTCAGTGCATCAAGTTCAAAATTTTTGGCCTATGGGCCAATCCGCCTCTGCGTGATATGACAAAGTAGGAGAACTAAATAAGAAAAAAAAAATCACTCAAAATTTTTAAAGGTTTAAGCTAAAATTTGAAACATAGAACATGTGTGTACTATATTGATTTCTTAGAGGATATGAATTCCTTGAGGAGGAATCCCAAGCTTTATATGATTATGGAAGTAACATTTATATAATTTTTTCAAGAAGTTAAAAGTGACGAGGGTTCTATGCATTCAAGGGGAAATGCGAACCTTGTAAATGATTTAACTTGGTGGCATCATGGGAAAATATTAAGAAATTTTTGACTTCTTTCCCATCTTGGGTGAAGTTTAACTTAGAATATTTTCCTTGCCATTAAAGGATAGTAGGATCCTTGAGAATGAATCCAAATAATAATATGGTTATTGAGTGATCAATAATATAAATTTCATTTGTATATAATATTTTCAATGAATATGGGCCTTATAAAATAAGGATTTAAATTGATTAAATTATGACATAATGGTGTAGGATGAGAAATGAGGTTTGAATTAAAATTAATGAAATATGGAAGCACTCACATTCATGTATGCTAAAATTACTTCATATAAAATATGATGATAATATTAAATAACATAAATCCATTATGCTAATCTATTATGATGATGAGTGAAATGCTAATCCGTTATGTTGAAACCCCTTATCATGCATGCATCATCTTAGTTGTTAGCAAGTCGGTAACAAGCCAAAACACAGTTAGTGCAAAATATAATTTGAGTACACATAGTAAAAATGTGTGCATGGGATAAATGGTGTAGACAGATAATCAACAAGGCGGCGGAAGGCTGTAAATAAGACCGTGAAAGCCCGACCATGGATGGATTGATGCCATTAAAACATCAGTTGACTCAGTTAGGTGTGAAAACTGCTTCTTCCTTCTAATTAAACAAGGTCATGACTGCATGGAAAAAAAACAAAATGATGAAATTGGTATCATAAGGGTTGAACAAATGAAGTCATAGGCTTCTGTGCAAACTATCAGACGTTGGTTGTTAGATTGTTTTACAATTGAGATAATTAAAACATATTCTTCTCGTGAGAGATATTACCCATGTGTAACACCCTCGCTTAATTAAAGTTTTGTTTAATCACAAAAGAATGGATGCACACCGATGGGTAAGGCAACCACACCTTCTCAAATTGAGTGGAGAAAATCAAATGGGTAACTGATGTTTTCTTGCTACCTTCCTAGTTTTTTATCACATATGTGGAGGAAATTAAGTGTTGGTCAAGTAAGGCACAAACACATGAGTGGATGATGATTATCCTTAGAAGAATTTTTCCTCATAGATTGATGGAGTTATCTGATAAAATTGTCATAAAAATATAAAAGCACAAAATTTCGTGTGACCTTAGAAGTTTCCTCCCAATGCCACTCTCTTTGATCATTTTTGTTTGTTGAACTACAGGTGAAGGTACCCTAAAAGTGCACAAAGGATAATGAGTGGCATACCGGTGAAAGAAATCAGAGGTAAATTAAGGGGATTTTTTCTAAAATCAACTCTAATTTTTAGTGGCGTGTAAACCTTAATGGTGTGAGGGCGATGATGTTTTATGCACAATTTTCTAGTCATAGCAATCTATTAAGTTAACAAAATGTTGTTGTGAAAGCAACACTGTTTCTGAAAGATGCACACCCCTAAAAAAAACTTGGTATTGGGAAAAGCCATAGATAGTTGTTTCCAAATTTCTCATCTATTGTTTCCCTTTGAAGAAAACACTCTTATTAAGAAGTCATTATCTATGTATCATTATGCATGCAACAGAGGAGACACACCCATTTCTGCACTCTAGAGTTCATGCATACGGATAAGGTTGCCACAAAAAGGATTGACCGTAGTATGGAATAGATTCTGAACTAGGGGCCTTGCTACCTCTGGAAAAGTACATGGCTCTCAAGGTGTTGAAGCCCTATAAAATACTGCCACGCCCTTCTACCTTTAATCCTCCAATGAGATTTTGAGCTTGAGATCTCTCACAATAGACTGAGAACGTTGGAATCTCTGTTTCTTCCATTTTTTTGGAAGCTCAATTTGTTCGATTTTGTGTTTCCTGCTTCCACTTCTTTAGTGCACCGCATATTAGATCGCTAGAATGTTGAATTAAGCATTAATTCAAGCAAATGAACAGTTATCTAGAGAACATGGGTGAGGCGAGAATGCGAGAGGTAAAATGAAAATTTAAAATGGACACAGAGGGAGCTTGGAATGTACCAACAACATTAAATATTACCTGTACCAACATCCACGTCAACAAAATCTTTGATTTTAACAATTTCTAACAACAATTTCAGACAAAAATTTTAAATAAAAACAAAAAATTAAGGCATTTAGATTAAGATGTTTTGAAATGGATCATAAAAAAAATAAATTGCAGACACCACCGGTGAAACATGAATAACTGTGATAAATTCTAAAATCCTGAAGCTTTTGCATTTTTTCCCATTTAATGCATGCCTAGGATGAGCATCATATATAGAGATAATAAATCTCCACAATTAAAAGAAACATGCCTGTTGAATTGGTGTTTGATGAAGTTGATGTTCTACGCTGACATTTGTTCAATGCTCACTCTTGCACTGTAATACTGCTCATCCCTTGGCTTGCCTATGACGCACATTTCGAGGGATAGTAGATGAAGGTCATTAAGAAAGACAGAACCCCAGAAACTATAAGGGAGTCAGTGCCTTGGTCAAATGGTGAGGCACTGATAATAAAACTACAAGTTATTCTCTGCATTGTGCTTACAACAATACTCTTCGGGAATCTGTTATTAATTAAGAGGCAGTCACCCTTCTCTTTTTTTTCAAAATTGCATGCTGATTTAGAAAATGCAAATTTGATTAGATCGTTTCAGTGCAGCAGAGATCATCGATCTTTGGACGATCTGAATTACCTCACATATTTGTGTTTGTGATGATACAAAAGAAGTCTCTGATCTTCATGAGATGATAGTTCCTTTCTACAGAGTTGCATGTGAATGGCCTTACAATGATGCAATTAATATATGTAAATTTCCATTGCCATTTTGAAGAGATTTCTGGTTGTAGTAGATTATCTGCTGTAACATTTTGAGGACGCGTGGATGGGTGAGGAAGGAAATCATGCTTGTGACAATAAATTTTGTGAACATCTCATTTTTTGAAGCACAAGATCAACTTGAGATAAAGAGAAACGGAAATTTATGAAGTATGGTTTCACAAGTAAGAAAGTGCAATATGAAAGAGAAGGCCTCAATGCTAAAACATTTACCAAGGTATGGTCAAGCATGCAAAACATGAAGAATTTGTTGTGAAAAATGTTTGCTTTGTGAATAATGAAAAATTCTGCATAAATCATGATGAATGAATTCATTAATTGTTTAATTATATATCACAAATTAGAATTGTTGAGGTACGTGCAACATAGATGTGAAAACTCTTTTGGAAAGACTTGGAAATCTTACATGGAAAAAATTAGTTGCATAAGCTTAAGAAAATAACTACTCATTTGGAATTGGTAGTAGAGTTAAATCTTTATGTATACTGTTTTCTATTTACATGAGCAGAGGATATTTTCTACCTACAATTCTAGGTTATTTTGTTCGGTTGTTATTTCATGCAATTCTCCAAACTAGTTATGCTTAAGCATGTGGAGATTGTGGGTTTAGAAATGGAGGTAAAATACATATATATGCATGATAGAAACTAGATGTACATAAAAGGAAACTTGGGCAAAATAATTATTATGTTTTTAAATGAATGGTACAATAGCTATATGGATAAATAAAATCTCACCTAATGCTTGAAAGGAGGATTATATAATGGATTAAGTCCATGATTGTATCATTGTTTTATTGTTGTGTATTGATACATATACCCATGTATTGTTTTATATGTTGTTACCATAGCCCGGTTAAGTATTCATTAAAATAAACATGTTGAAGAGAATCAAGCCTAATATCCATGCATAGTAATGAGTCATATGAATCTTCGATGTAAGAACCTCTTGATGAATTCTAGTATTGATGGTCTCTTACATGTTGAAAGAAAGTAAAAGTCATTACTCAACAATCATAAAGATGTTGGTTACTCCAATGCCTATTAAGGGGGAGTATGTTCTGTAAAAGAAAAGAGCGTGATTGACCTAATGATTATATTGGTAAAATAGTGTGGAGTTATTATTGTGTTGTGATAGACTGTATAGTATAGTTGTGTTGAGCAAGGATTTGTGGTTTGTGACTTGTAGAATCAATGTTATGCTGCTATCAATGCTTACAAATATGCATAACATGTAGAAGTTTGGTTTTTTCCTCGATGTGGTGGATTTGAGTTGCTTGAAATATAATGAAGTTATATTTTGTTAGCATACATTCTTGGGTTGTTATGTGCCAATAGTAAATAGGCAAAGTATGCATGACTATGTTTAAGAGTCTTGATGGACAAGGAAATTGAAGGTTATTAGTCTTATTGACAACAAAAATCTTATAACTAAAGTTGTTATAGAAAGCAATAGGGAGAAAATGATTTAAAAGTAATGTTGTTTGATTTTGTTTAAGATTAATAACAAGTAATGCACATGGAAGGAAGATACCATTACTTGAGTGGCATACTTATATATGTTTCCTTCATGAATGCAAGAATCACAATTATCATAAAACTATACTATGATTCTAGTTAGAGATTAAACTATGGTAATCATGCTATAAAATGAACTTATAAATGGTATAATTGCTATGGAAGTATTATACCAAAGTAAAGGATGGTAAGAACATGTTATAATACAAGACTATATAACCTGTACAAATTGTCATTCAAATTAATCCTTTGATTAATGCATCTACATACAATGTGATTTGTTCTTTGGTTGGAAGAAAGTATGGTTAAGGGGAAATTTAATTTAAACAATTTTCCAGGACATATGAATCTTTCGATGGATATACATAATAGAACCTATAAGTATCCTTGAGTGCAAAACATAGTAATTGATGAAGTAGCACAAATGGTATAGACCACTGGGTCAATTAAATGGTATCTAACAATCTATTTAAATAGATTGATATCATATCAATTGAAATGCATAATTTGTATCAAGCAATTTTGAGAGTTCCTCTTATTGGATTGCATTGATAATGTGTCTGGACAACATAAGAAATGTTGCGTAATTTAAACAAGAATTCATAAAATAGATAAATCATCTTTGGTTAAGGGTGATTTAACGTTAAAGATGAGCTAACATGTAAGTAACTTGAGATCATAAACACTTACAACTAAAAGGGGTGTAGGATTGAAAGTAGTAAAAAATTTCATCTATGACTACACTGAATTATGCATGGGCAAAAAGTTGTTGAACTATAAGTAGTAGTAAATCATACGAGATGAATTATGATCTGATAATTATTAAACTTCAAAATCTATGAGTTAATAATCTGCTTTAGAACATTAAGCAGAAGGTATGATTAAGATGACATTATGCATGAGTACAATACTATGCAACTTATATTGTAACCACATGAAATCTGGAATTGATTTACACTTGACATAAAACCTTCTTAATTACATAGATGAACCATGATCATAAAAATTCCTTGTAAAATGGGCATAGTTAAAGATAAAGGAATGTTGGTATGATACTAACATGGTGGAAAAATCAAATAAAAAAATATGTGGGTAAGTTTTATGTCATGCAGGTGATACCATGAGGATGTTATTATGGGTTGTACATAGATTACTCTGTACAACAGTACATATGGTACCAGATGACTAAATATGCTACAAGGTTGGAAAATGATATGTGAATCGGTGTGTATAACATACCTTGTGTGCAAGTATGCATAGAGACATTAGATAGATGTCTAGCCAGGGAAACAGACCTATAGGTTACCCAGAAGAAGGAAAGAAAGATTGGTATAAGTAACCATGGTTAATGGCAGTTTGGCATACCTACGATTACAATGAATATATATTTTTATGTGAACTAATCTGTTATGACCTTACAGGCATATTGATGAGGAAAATATGCTAACTAATATATTGTATGTAGAGAGACTGCAAGAACTAGGTGTTAGACAAGAACACAAAGGCTTGGAAGAATGCCAGAAGATAACATGCATTCTTCAGATAAAATGAGCAATAGTTTCTTTATAATATGAAGTAACAGATTGTGATATGTATCATAGTTAAAATACCACATCTATAAATTCTCACAAATGGTTTGAAAACAATGTTACAGGCGACTATGAAAGGAGAACACCCCTTGAGACCATGTTGCTATGGAAGAGGAGAACTTTTCTGACCAATGTAGCTATGGAAGAGGAGCAATCTTGGTTACCAATGTACATCAAAAAAATTTCATCAGATGGCAGAGCCAAGAGAGCTGTTGATTTAGAAACCAACTACCTGTGAACGAGGACATGATGCAGTGACACACTGAGGAGGGTGTAAAATTTGGGGGGGAGTATGTAACACCCCTCCCTTTTGTGCTAAATTATTGTAAACCTAAGCTGAGTTAAATCTAGGTGTGATATATCCTCCCTTGTGTGTTAAATTATTGTAAACCTAAGCTGAGGGAAGCTAGGTGTGATACCCTCCTTGGTGGGTTAAACTATTCTAAATCTAAGATGAGGAAAGCTAGGTGATATGTAATATGAAAAGGAAATGTGTTATTAAATAAATTAATAAAATAAATCACTTGGAGGGTGGAGCACCAAGAGAGAGGAGATTCTTGCCAAATCCCATTAAGGAATGGGATAGAGATGAATATTTCATGATAAATCTTCTAGATGTGATTCTAGATAAGCTTGGATGGATTGGATATACATTGGATGGATGGTAGATAAATATCCATTGGACATAAAAGCTTTGCGAGAGATAAAGGAAAGATTTTATGAGGAATAGCCTCATGGAAGATAAAGACAAGCTTTCCTAAAAAAGACCTGGGCAAATGGAAAAATCCATAAAAGCAGTACACCGCTAATGAAAACTAAACTATGAAAGAGGGTATGAAATACCTAGTGCATTGATAAATTGAGGATAGTTGATCCTTGGCAAGATCTTCGGCTCGGGGGGAATCATTGGTGCTTCATGGTTGGGTGGTGGTGCTCCTCCCTCCAAGTGACGTTTTAGTTGGTGTCAAACGCGTGGAATGTTTTGTATGATGATTCTTACTCTCTGTTTCTGCTATAAGTTCCAGTTTATTTATGAGAATATTTTCTTAAGTCTATGTTATAATTCTAAATTGTTTATGAGAAGATTTTCTTTCCAGTTTGTTTATGAGAAGATTTCTTAAGTTTCTTTGCCATGAGAATGTTTGAGTGAATTACATATGCTTATGTATTAATAGATTTAATGGTATTTCCCTCTAATATGATGAGATTCACTTGCATGGTATGTGTTTTATGTCAATCCTTAATTTTTATGAGGTTAAATCATTTAGATCATATATAATGATGGTTGAATTTATCTCTATAATGGGAATGCCAAATTTTGTTATGCATGTTGCAATCTAGTGTGAAGTTAACTGTAGAAGCATATTCAGTGGGTAATAGTTCTAGTACCCATTCATGGTAGAATTTGCATGTGACAGTTGCTCATAAATAGATTGCCTATGTTAATGTTTTTCTTATGAGAAGGATTGTAGTTTTATACTTGTGACTTGTTTTGCATTCAAGAGTAGAGTTAATCGCGGAAGCATATATGTAGTTGTAAATACTAACATTGTTTATGAGGAGATCATATATAAATATACCTGATCATCTCGCATTTAATAATGGAATATGGTATGCTTATAATTTCATAAATGGGTAATTTCTTATGCAAGTAGCATAGTTGTGGAAATAAATGCTTCTCATGGTATGGCCAATTGTTCAATTATCTGTGTTTGCATGTTAATAAGACTACCTCCACTTAGGCTAATTCTAGCTAGTTATGCATGTGAATGAAATATTGGCCTATAACATATTGACTAGGTATACAAAACTATGATCATGTTGTATGACGATGATAGCTACAATAAACTAATATCCCTGAATGCTTGCAAGAGTAATTTTAGAGTTATTGGCTGCATGTTATGATTTGTTCCCTTTCTCCAAGTTAGGATTAAGCTTAAGGGCTAATATAAGAGAGTGAAATATGGTTCAATATCTTGTTAGTATCTAGTAGCTAAGTTTTTAAGTACAATTTCTTGGATGACAACTGTGCATGTAATGATTTGGTTAATTCCACATGTACGTCCATTGATATTTAACTATATATAAAATAAAATTTTAATTAATGGAGCCTAGTAGCTATTTTTCTGGGGTAGGCCCAAAGGGGTACGCTACAATAAGAATGTTAAGGGAAAATTTAGATCAATATTTATTAAAATATTAAAATTGGTCAATTAAAATACTAGAGGTATAGGAAACTAATGTTAGAATAGAAAAAACCAAGAATTAGGGAAAATTAATATACAAAAAAAGGAAAAGATAAAATCCTTGACTAAATTAATAATAATAATTTATTAATAAATTAAAGAAAATAATGGACCATAATAAAATTAAAATGTTATAGTAGAAATAATTATATAATAATATTTTATAAATGTTAAAATTCTAAAGACAAAATTAATAATTGGTAAGTCAAAACAAATCTTAACAATATATGAGATTAATGATTACATAGAGTATTAAGGGTTAAAATAAAATATTATGATAAAAAAAATATTAATAATGAAAATATAAAAGATGATAAAGGAAGATGAAAAAAACTCAAATAAATTATATATATTCACCTGTTTCTCAATTTAATGGCCTCCCTCAACTTCCTATGGTGGAAATGATCAATCATTACGATGACCTTGGAATCGTCAATGCAGACATGGTGCTTGGGTTTCTCCACATTTTTAGCAATAACTGAGGAGTGAGAACAATTGTGTTTAATGTCTGCTGCATGTTCTTGAATTCTTAGGTTAATGGAGCAACCAGTTTCCCAGTTGTAGGGAATCCCACAGGAAAAAGGGATTGAGTAAACCCCTTTCATGTCCTTAGGGTTCACCGGGTCCTTAACATATCTAAGTGATATTCTAAGAGTATTAAGGGGCTTGAAGATGGAAGATACACTATTCTGTTTAAGAATATGAAAATTTTTATCAAGAGTCCCAGGGATGAACAAAAGTTGAACTTGGAAATTTATTCAATGCAAATTTTTTTAATCTTAGGACCTTTATTGGATTTTTGAAAAGATACAAAACCTTGATGTTTACTATAGCCATTATTTTCAAAAACTTTCAGAAGATGGGATTTCACGTCTTCCAGGTCATTATTATCAGATATCCTTAGAGTTTCAGTAGCAAGACTGTTAAGAACTCCAAATTTTAGTGTAGGAAATTGGTGAGGATTTGCATGAAGATATTGTTTCAAGTGAGGTTTTTTGTGAAACATCTGGTGAGATAAGGAACCATCTTCCATTCTATAAAGGAGAACATCAAGGAAATTAAGAGAGCTAAGGCATGAGAGTGTTGGAAATACATTGCCATTGATGACAATGACAATGGCAAAGTAACTGCATTGGTAAATATGTTGTCATTGGTGGCTAGGGTAAATATTGATAGAAAAGGCAATAACATAGGTGGCATAGGAAAAAGAAAAGGAAATGGAAAAGGTGGCATAGGCAATGGAAAAGGTGGCATAGGAAAAAGCAAAGGCAATGAAAAATGTGGCACAGGAAAAGAAAAGGAAAATGAAAAAGCATTGCAACTGGTAAAGGCAATAGCAATGAGTTGCTAATGTAGTCAAAATGGTACTCAGAATTTGTAGCTAGTTCTAGAGCAACATATCATTTCAAATGCAGGTGAAACTGACTTAGATGGATAGATCTTTGAAATAAATTTCCAATGGTGTGTGGAAACCTTAAAAGGCCTCCTAGATCAAAATATAGAGCAAGTCAGAGTTTGGTGATCCGAAGGCCTTCATAGCAGAGTTAAAGGTGGCTAGATTCTTTGGCATAGAGCTAAAGTAAGCATAAGTTCCAAACTTGGGGCCAAGACTTGTGGAACCTCTAAGTGAGAGCTCCACGTAGATGTGGAAGACAACACAATAGTGGGAAACATTCTTTGTGGCAATAGATGGAGCGAGATCACACCATCCAAGAGGAGGTACCCTCACGGGAAAACCTTAGAGGATTCATATATGGTGTAGATGTAAAGCATCGGGATGCATTGAGCAGGTGGAGCACACCTGACAGTGGTAGTCCAAAAATTTGTTTATGGTGCACATGGATAAGTGCTGGTAGGAAAGTACCAAGCTACGTGGAAGCTTTCTGAAAATATCATAGAAAAAGGTCTTGATGGTCACATGAAGTTGTTTCCATCACAGTCGATTGCGTAGATCAATGGTGGAGATCCACCTCAAGAACACTCCACCCAAAACAAAAAGTGCACAAGAGTGGAGTTGAGGGAATAGTTGTTGAACATGGTAGTTTTTTTATTTAACGAAGGAATTCAATGAAAAAAAGGCCTTAAGGACCCTTTCTCTGTCCTTGTCAATAGGGAAAGGGGATAAGACATGAGTGGTCAGTGGTGGCATCATGTAACACTCTCCTCCCACATCTACCCAAGTAACTGGCTAACCAGGGTAAACATGTGATGAGATGTTACTATGATATGATTTGACCTTCTAAGTCATGTTAAGGAAGTGGAAATGACTGAAACACACCATACACATTTTCCACAACAACAAAAAGACTCGTAGGAACCATCCAAACCTCTAAGGTAACCAGCCCTTGAGTCCCATTGATTTTTTGACCAAGTAACCCCCGAATGCTCCCATGATATGGGCATGCCAGTATCTAGAGGGATCTGGACGCTCCCATAGCATGGTATGCCAGCATCAAGGGACTATTTTTCTCAGTGTTGTGGCAACGTCCCAGGGATTTGAGCCACTTTTTCAGGCCCCAGAGCCCAGTTCACTGCCTATAATTCAATGATACCTTCAGAAAAAAAAGATAACAAGGGAATGATGATACAAATGAAATTACTTGAACAAGCCCTTGACTGGAACCCTACTAGCCATGACATGAATTTCATCAAGCATATCACAAATATGTAATATATAGGTGTAAACAACATATCTAAGCATATGGGTCTCATACTTATCTGAGAATCGCTAAGAAGCATTGGTGCCTCAACACATTAACCACAATTTCATCTATTAGGCCATAAATACATTCTTCATTCATTTACAAGTGAAAACACGATGAGATCCATGCATAGCTACTGTCATAATACATGATCATAACCAACATAATAACCATAGAAATACCAAGGAAACAACAACCATATCATCCACATATAAGCCAATACATTACTCATAAAATAAAAAGGATAAATAGCCTCATATTAATGATGCAAAGGCCAACCAGTTGTGGGACTTCCAGGAACCACCTGACCTTAGAATTTGCTGAGCCAAAACTCTCTTTAGCCAGTCACCCCTGTGCCATATTCCAAGCATGAATGTGAGATCTCATAAAACACATCAATCCAAAACCATCTAGGGCTTCCAGATGCTAAACACATCAACCCATCAAAAAGTAGTTCCACCTCATGGCTGGACATCATAAATCCATTATCAGATTGGTATCTACCCAAGCTTTCCACGGATCGAGAGTGTTTGTTCCAACCAAGGCTTCCATGACTAGTAACACAACCCACATCTTCCATGGGGCTTCTAGAGAGTTTTTCCATCCAGGGCTTCCAAGAATGGTAACTCAACCCACCAAGGGGTTCTAGAGTGTTTGTCCAACCAAGGATTCTAGGACTAGTAATTCAAACCAAGATGTTATTGGGCTTCCAGGGCACTTGTCCAACCAAGGTTTCCAGGAAATAGTAACTCAATCCAAGCTAAAGGAAACACAAGAACCAACTAATAAAACAAAGAAATGAACCCACAACACCATGGCTATCCATGAAATGGAAAGGCTAGAAAATCCATTGTCAATCCATGCAATCCTCCATGCCAGTGAAAAATCATGACCAAAAAACCACATGCATATGTCATGTATGCCAAACCTAGTGAGAAAAACATACATGCAACTTAGTACTTGCAAGAAAAACGTGTTGTAGTTGTTGATCCCGATGTCCTCCTGCACTTTCCTAGTCTAGCTTTTCCTTATTTCTCCAAAAATCCAAGTATGCCACACTCCTACAAGAGTGCTCCAAGAAACTCTAAGTGTCCAAGAGTATGAGAGAGAGAGAATAGGGAGAGAGAGCTCCAACATTGAATTGCCAAAAATTTGTGTACTAATCCTTAGAATTATTTTTATTAATGAGGCTTCTATTTTCTTCATTTTCCATTATTTTCCTTCGTTTTCCTCCTCACATGCAACTTGTGACCTTTCACCTCCCTTTTCTCCTAATTTCCATTATTTTCATAAATAAATGTACCAAAATGCCAATTTTCCTTTCCAAATTCTTAACCATTGCCCTTTCCAATTTCCTTAACCATTAATTAACCACAAGTGATCCCCATCACTATGTTTTTTCCCAACATTTAGCTTGGAATAAGTGTCCCATCAACCATGGTTATTATTTTTCCTTTATTAACTTTTATTACATGAAATTTTCACCAGGGTTGTTATAGAACCCTCCCCCTAGGGGAACACCATCCTAAGTGTTCAACAACACCTACAACCAAAAGAATGTTGTAAGCAAGACATACTTCCTATGGAGCTTTATAACTTAGCTCGTTGCAGTATTTACAATGATCATCCTACTGAGAAGAAAATCAATATGACAACATAACAAATATAACATTAGAATGACGTGACACCCATATCACTTATTAGAGCTTTATAACATAGCTCATAGCGATATTTACATCCATATACATATGTACATATACCAAACATCACTAACACATGTACTAAAAAAAATATACCAAAGACATATACGGAAACATCTTCTCAACCAGTGAATAAGGAAGGATACATAGTGCACATCTGATCCACCATATCCCATGTAGCTTCATCGGGCCCAAAGTGCATCCATTGCACTCTAACCTAATTGATTGCTCGGTTATGGAGAATGAGCATCTTTATCTACAAAATGAACTATGGTTCTAGCTAGAATTCGCCTTCTGGCTCCACCTGCAATATAGATCAGTCAATCACATGATCAACATATTTAACATACTTATTAAGCAATGAAACATGGAAAATATCATAGGCTTTCATTGTCGAAGGCAGCGCAAGTCAATAGGCAACTGACCCAATCCTCTCAATAATACTGAAGGGTCCACAAAACTGGGTTTCCAACTTGGCACATGATCCAATCCACAAGGATCTCTTCTTCGCTTTGATGCACAAGTACACTTGTTCTGCAACCTGGAACTCGTCAAACAACCTATTCCGATATGCATAGCTCTTCTGCCTATCCTGTGTTTTTTTCAAATTCTTCTTGATTACCTGCATTTCCCATTCCATGTTTTCCAACATGTGCGGTCCAATCAACACACTGTTAATAGGATCACTCCAAATGATGGGAGTATTACAACTCTACCCATACAATGACTCAAAGGGACTCATCCTCAATGACTCTTAATGCCCATTGTTGTAAGTGAACTCTACTAGTGGAAGATACTCTTCTCACTTCCATTGCTGATGCTTCACATACATCCTTAGCATATCCTTCAATACCCTCTTGACTATCTGTGTCTATCCATCTGTTGCGGATGATAAGTTGTACTAAAGGCCAAACATGTGCACAAACCTACAAATAACTCCTTCCAAAACTTGGAAGTGAACTTTGCATCCTTGTCTATATCACTTCTCCACTTGCATTGCTACCTAAATCCATCCTGTTAAGCTACTAATATCTATGAAATGGTGTCAGAAGTATCTTGTTTCCCTAATGTTCCCTAATAGTTAAAGTATTTTTTTAAGTATTGTAGAATGGTGACACTTGAATTAATTACTTAAATCAATTTTCAATAATTTGATTAAAAAACATAAACATAAATCAATTATTCCCTTCACTAAGTCGATATATTTTCCAATTAATTATTTCCAAAACCTAATTCAACTTTTACTTACAAACACACTACTTGTAACTTTTGAAATATTTATGAATTCTCAATAATTTATAATAAAATGGATTTATAAAAAATTCAAATAAAATATTAATGCTTCGAAAATATTTATGTTAATTCACCATTTTTTAATTATTACGGTGTAAATATAGGAAACACATGAATCCACGGCTTACAACAATCCATTCTTTTACTTCACATAGGTGGCATTTTCTATAATGGGTTTCCCTTCATTTATAGTTATTTCCCAATCCCATGAGACTGTAACTTAATTAAGGAGGCAAATTGATTCAATAGCTTCCAAATTGGCGAGCCTCTTATTTCTAGCATAGGATGGTCGACATAGTGTTTTCATGGTTGGGTTTGCATATTGTCTCTTTCACTATATTCAATCTCCATGCCACATTCTCCCACAAAGCTCTATTTATGTGAAGGATCTCTTATGCATTTGATGAGGGGAAGTCTAACCATTTTCTAGTGAGGGGAAGTCTAACCATTTTTTAGTTCAATAGGTTGGATTACCCTTTCCACATCAAATTTCAATTATTTTATTAATGCTATTACTAATTTTCATAGAGTCGAGCTTGGTACAAGGAAATAAAAAGGAGAACAATCTTGAAAAACACAATCCTGCCTTGCATGTGTTTCCATTGAGATCCTTAATTAGTCATTCTAGATTTTATTTTTTGAAGGACAAGAACCTAATGAATAGTTTTGGGATTCGTATGAAAATATAAGCATTGTATCTTGTTTTGGGATATTTGACGAATATGAAAATGCCTAAATGTTTTAAAGACAAGTATTGTATCTCGAGGGAGAATTCCAGATACTTAATAGTGGGATCATAGGGGGAGAACCAGCAACACCGCTTTGGATCAAACGTCCGCAATTATGAAAGAAATGCGTCTATTGGCATGCTTGTTCCTCTCTTATCAAATCTAGGATTAAAAAGACTCTACGGCTGGGTTCTAGATCTAATCTTCTGCAGCTAGATCTAGATCTAGATCTAGATCTAATCTTCTACTTTATTTCTATACGGCTGGGTTCTAGATCTAATATTCTATTTCATAGATGAACCACATGTTCAATCTTCTGCAGCTAGATCTAGATCTACCTTGTTTCACTGCCATTGGGTTCTATGGGAAAGTAAAATATGGCTCCCAGCTTCACGAAAATAGTTGTTGGCTCAGTTCTGTTCACTTCTGGAGGGCAAGCTGTTTCCCATATCATCAGTGAAGCCCCAGCTCCCACTATCGAGGTGGTCCAGGCCTCACTCGATGACGCTTTGAACTTTTCCAAAGGTGCCCTAATCTGCCGGTTCAATGGTTTTTGGGCTTGGTTAATAGCTCTCCACAATCGGATCTTAGAGGTATGAAAGCCTGTTATTTCTGATGAAATTAATATCTACCTCTGTGCTAGGGGTTTCTTTATAGTAGAATTTGAAAATCCTGAAAGCAGACAATGTATTCTAGATTATGGCCCTTGGTTTTGGGAAAACTCAGGCCTATTCATGAAACCATGGAACCCAACATTTGATCCCTCAACAGTAGTCATAACTTTAGCACCAGTTTGGGTGAGATTGCCAAGCCTACCTTTGCATCTCTGGAATCTCTTCTCACTAAAAGCCATTGGAAATGCAATTGAGAAATTTTACTACAGGTGCCCAGAAACAAAGGAATATGCTAAAACCACCTATGCATGCATCTGTGTGGAAATGGACTTCAGTGCTGGATTCCCAGCTGAAATAAACCTAACAATTAAAGACTATGTGTGGAACTAGAAACTCGATTATGAAAGTGTCCTGTTCAGATTTTGTTCCTACTTTGAGATAGGCCATCTAGCCAAAAGTTGCCCAAAAGTATCCTAGAAAAATTCTATTAGAAAAAACCACCACAGATCTACATGGTGGGAAGAAGCACAAAAGGAACACTACATTATCATCAAATAAGAATACTCTAGAGAAAACTCTCAATCACAAGAAATTGGGCAAGAAAGAAACAACTCTCAAGACAAGCAGGGAGAAAGCCCTGCCCAACAACAAAAAAGTGAACTCGACGACCCCTCAAGCATTAACAATTATGAAGATTCGAATACCACACAAAATAAATCTTCATTTAACAACAAAGTAGATCTCCGAGACCAAACTTCTTCTCCGACTATCTTCAAAAGGACGAACACAATAGATCGCAAAGCTAAGATACCAATGTCCCAAGAACTAGAAGAGATGAAGGAGATGCAAGATAAAGGATGTTGGAAGACCGTAGAGAAAAAAAGAAAGCTACAACACCAATCTCTCCAAGAAAAACGAAGAGACAGACAATTAAAAACTAAGAAAATTATAGGTTCGATAAACCAATTTGGTCTCAGTGGACATTAACTACTATCATCATCATCATCATCATGGTCGTGGCTATTTAGAGAATTATAATTCTACAATTTAATTTTCTATTTGTTCACTTGTCCTCAATACCCACTAAACAAGTTTTACCAGCAAGCTTTAAAATAAGTTTTGAAAGTGACAATGAAGATCAGTTTGAATATTGTGATTGTAAACAATATTAAATATAAAAGTATTCCATATTGTTAGAGAATATTTAAATAACAATATTAAATATAAAAGTATTCCTTATTGTTAGAGAATATTTAGCATGCATGTGACCAATGGTGTTAATGTTGCCTATCTCTCCTCAGATCCTAGCTAAAATACCTAATATGATTCATGATTATCATCTTACACCAAAAAGTTATAATGAATAAATGCAATGGAATATAATAACAAGAACAATAATGTGTTTTATGAAGAATGAATGGCTAAAACACCAACAAAGTTTTAAATTTCTAAAAGTTCATTTGGATTGGTGGATTTTCATATAAGGTTGAAATATAACTATATATATGTTAATTAGAGATACATTTATATTTAAATGTTGATTTCTAAATTCATTTTGATATTTGCATATATTATATTTGTATATATATTTAATATTATTATTTATGTTGATTGGGTTGAGTTTGGATAATTGGGCTAGTTTATATTTTATTCTTATATTTAAAATGCATATAATTAAATATAAATAAATATTAACGATTATAAAAATAAAATAATATATAAAAAATATCTGTTATTATTATTATTTTTTAAAATATATAAATAGATTTTAAAGTAAAATGATATACAAAGTAAAGTTAAATTCATATTCTTATTTTTGAATGAGGAATTAGAAAATGGATGTTTGTTTTTATCATATGCCATTAATAATAGTAAAAGTTTACTTTAAAAAAAACAACTTGGATTTTAAATTTATGGTTTTGAATTAATACTAGAAATATGAAATATTTTTAATTTTAGCATATGTTAATAATATAATATTAACAAATATTTGTCTAAAATATTATCAAATAAGATACTAGAATTTTACGTATATGCAAATGGTTGTGAGCTTTATAATAATAGTCATCAATTGAAATTCATTCATCATGCTCCATTACTTCATCAAGGGTCTACTTCATCAAGGGTCTAGATGGTAGATCAAATTGTGTATAGGCATTTGATTTCTACCACGATGCATTTGATCTGAAAGATTGACCTTTTGATCCATGTAAAAGTCCTTTGCATCTTCACAAGATCATCTCGAACATTTTCCAGTCAGCTGAGATCACTGATCCAATTATGATTCATGATGGATTATCCTCACAACTTAATCTTTACCTCTAGTTGAGAGGGGGCCAGGGGGTTTCAACTTTCTTCTAGGTGGTGCTACCAATGAGGATGTCCAAAAGAACGCCAAAAACCTAGATGCTAGAAATGATTTTAAAGGTCATCGAATTTGCCATTTGATTATTGATAAGACATTGGATTCATATATCACAACTCAGGTAGGCTTTGACTCAGGAAAAGTAGCATACCATGGAATGCATGCATCACTCCTTGTTGATGGGAAATTGGGATTTGTCAATCCTAGTAGAGGTGTTGGAGGTCTCACTAAGGTTAATACAAACTCGCATCTCAAGGCCCCTCCTTCGGTTGGGCCCTTTCTAAACCCAAAATTAGTTTAACACCTCAAATCTAGATATTTTTTCAATCTTTGTGAAACCAACATTAGGGGGTTCCCTTTGTTTGGAGGTAAAAGCCACAAATCTTGTCTCCTCACTTGTAGGTAGGTTATAAGATAGGATTAGAATCCCATATAGTTGTGTTTGGATCCTACATGGAGGTCGACAACTTGAAGATCAAAAACCCTCAATGAGTATGACATAGATAAGGATGCCTTGCTTTACATTATAGCAAGAGTAAGAAGTGCATCTAAAGGTTGGGGTGTGTCCTAGTTAGACTAACCCATATCCGTTAAGGATGTACTAAAACTAGGACCTCCACTGCCAAAACCTAAAGCTCTCTCTGTGCCTACGTTTGTGGTGGAATAGGTACTAGAAACCCCTTCTATTAAAGTGGATAATATTATAAGTGGATTCATAGATGAAAATTATGAATTACAAGTGATTATATGTCATTTAAATTGTTTTTGGCCTACAACACATTCTCTTCAAGAGTGGGTACTCCATAATTGGTTTTACAATATTGTGCCCCAATTCTACTAAAAAGGGCTATTTGTTGTGCTTTCTAATAATTGATAGGAATGAAAAAACGTTTTTGATTAGGGACCTTGGTTTTGGGGTCGGTTTGACCTATCCTTTCAACCTTGTTTATCATATTTTAATCCTCTCTCTATGTCAACTCTAGCAACTCATATTTTGGTAAGGTTCCCTAATCTTCCCATCCATCTAGAACACCCAAAAATATTAAAAGATGTGGGAAACTTACTTGGTTGCTTCATTAAAATCGACTTGGATACAATTGGAAAAGGAATCCTCACATTTGTTTGCATATGTGTCAAAGTGGATCTCAGTAAAGGATTTCCTCCTCAAATGGAGAGGTGGGGATTATTCACAAATTGTGGATTATAAAAACACTTCTTTTTGTTGCAGGACTTGTCAGTGGCCCAATCACCATTAGCAAGGAAAATTTTTAGGATGGAATTTTTTCTTGAAGTTTAAAAACATTGGCGAATCTCACTAATCCCTAATATGCAAACTACAAAAATTTTATTGATATATTTGTAAAATTATTCAAATTTATAATGATTTTATTTATAGTCTCTATATAATGTTGGTGATTTGTACGGTAAAATAATTTTATATTCTAAAATTTGGGTGAATCGTCTATTATAATATTGGAAATTGACGAATCTTTTTTGTGGAAAAATCATGGAAAATTAGCCCACTATGTTTATGGTATTGTTTTCTTAGTTACCGCAGTTTGTTGAGATGATAAATATTGTTAATAGCTTGAATGATGAAAAATGATGAAATAAAAATTTTGAATGCAAAGGGACAATGTAACAGTGTTGAATGATATAAAATGTGAATAATAAGATGTTGGCATTATGTTTCTGGTATGGTTATATGTTACAGATGTTGTACTTGATGGCAACACCCATGACATGGCTCTCAATATGATGAGAATTAAGAAGTACGCAGGAGAACAGTTCAGAAGATGCATACCCACAAGTACGCCGTGCAGGGACCGCGTCCAGACACGCAGGTTACCCATTCATGAGGTGCGTACCCCCAGTGCACACACTTCAAGGCAGTAAAGCGTGC
>APFE030123649.1:112293-124855 GCA_000404065.3 Pinus taeda | reverse complement strand
ATGCAAAGAAAAGTTTATTCCATGTAGAGAAAAGTTCACGGAATTTTATGCAGAGAAAAGTTTATTTCATGTGGAGAAAAGTTCACGCACTTTCATGGTTGGTTCATGGTATTAGTCCCACAGTTTTTGATCCTATGGTTTTGGCCCGTGGTATTGGTCCATGATTTGAGGAGGAGCTTGCCTATATAAAGCAAAGGAGATCATTTGGCTTGTGTATGCTTTTGGGTTGATTATCTTAAGATCTGAAATATTGGGTTATTGTTTCAAAAGCTCGATCTATATGAAAGTGAAGTGGAAAGCGAATCTGTGAAGGGTGATCTCTCGAGCGCTGCAGCTACGGAAGTGCGGAGGCGCCACAGAAGGCACAGTGCGAAGGTGCCATAGAAGGCGCAGTGCGGAGGTGCCACAGAAGGCGCAGTGCGAAGGCGCCATAGAAGGCGTAGTGCGGAGACGACACAGAGGCGCCACAGAAGGTGTAGTGCGGAGATGCCACAGAGGCGCCACAGAAGGCGCAGTGCGGAGATGCCATAGAAGCGCCACAGAAGGCGCAGTACGGAGGCGCCACAAAAGGCGTAGTGTGAAGGCGCCACAGAAGGCACAGCGCGGAGGCGCCACAGAAGGCGCAGTGCAAAGGCGCAGTGCGGAGATGCCATAGAAGGCACAATGCGAAGGCACCACAGAAGGCGCAGTGCAGAGGCACCACAGAAGGCGCAGCTGCGGAGGTGCGCGGTGCCACAGAAGGTGAAGTGCGTAGCGACGCAGGCCAGAGAAAAGGAAATTGTGTATCTGCCTTAAGATCTTTTGTTGACTAATTTTTTGGTTGATAAGGTGTTCTGGGTTTAGTTTACTGTTATTGTGGATCTGGTTATCTGGGTGACTTACTGGTACTTGATGATCATTTGATGTTTATGGATCCAGTTTGAAAATTTATGTAAAGTGGTCCTTGAAAGAAAAGAAGTAGGGGGTTGTAGCTCCCTTCCAGGAGAGACTGGAAAACGAGAGAGAGTTGTAGCTCTCTGCAGGTTGCAGCCTGCGTACTGGTAAAGGACTGCACCAGTACAAGACCATTGTAAAAAGGAGTTTCTAATTTGAAAGAAGATAGAGACATATTGCAGCAGGTGGTTTTCACCCACATTGGGTTTCCACCTTATATCTGGTGTTCTTTGATGTGACTGTCTGTTTTTCTTGTTCATGCTCATTGTTTTATGGTACTAATATGCAAAAGTAATTCAAAGTATAAATAAGGAAGAATTGTTAAAAGGACTAGATAATACTGATTCACCCCCCCTCTCAGTATTATCTAGATAATACTGATTCACCCCCCCTCTCTAGTTAAGAAGGTTGGGATTGATACCCACCTTGCGGCTGGAGACCAGTTTGATTCTGGGGCTGGTAACCGGGTTGAGCTTGAGAAGCAGGAACCATCTGCATGCCTAGTTGAGCAGGCCCAGAGAGATATCCTTGCGAAGACTGAGGTTGGGGCATCTGGCCGGAAGGTTGTCCTCGCTGGATCTGAGACGGACCTACTTGCCCAGAAGGTTGAGCTTGTTGGGTGTTTGGTTGTCCTTGGGCAACTGAAGGTTGTCCTTGCAGACCAGATGGCTGACTAGGCTGAGCAGTGGGTTGGCCTTGCTGCATGTAAGGCTGGCCACCCTGCCCAGAAGGGTACCCTTGCTGGGTTCCAGTTTGTCCTTGTTGCGCATAAGGTTGTCCCGGATTCCCGTAGGGTTGACCCGAAGGGTATCCCTGCTGGACTCCAGGTTGTCCTTGTTTAGCATAAGGTTGTCCCGAGTTTCCAAAAGGTTGCCCAAGATAGGTAAAAGACGGACCACCAGAGGCCAAAGGTTGTCCCTGGGAGGGTTGTCCTTGCGAGCCTCTAGGTTTCCCTGGATAGGTTTGGCCATAATACTGTTGCCCATAATTAGGCTGCGTGTAGGATGGTTGACCTTGGTGTGATGGTCCTTGATACGGTTGCTCTTGATCCGAACGGAATTGGCCACCACGGTAACCAGTGGTACCCCAAGCAACATTCAATGGAATTGAAGACTCAACCACGGGTTGAGCTGGCAAGGAGGTATACAAATGATGACCTATAGGGTCATAATAGGGGCCTTGCGCGCCTGGATTTTGGACAGCATGCAAGTACTGAGAATATGCCCCCTGCTGAAATGGCATCAGAAGAAGGCGGGGCACTGCTTGCAGGATGAACAACTCTGGCAGCATGTGCCAATTAACCACCACGTACCGGACCACAGGATGGGCTGGCAACGGTAGTTACGACGGAAGATGTTGTAACGGCACTAGCAATCGGAGTCGACGATGCGACACAAACGGTCGAATTGGTCAAAACTGACGTGACAGCAGTATGGTTAACTTGGGAAACAAAAGATCCCGTAGTGGGAATGATGTTATTATCCCACATAGAAGAGGAATTCCCAGAGCCCATGGCATCCCTCAGAGATCTATAGCGCGCAGGCACTGTAATACCGAGAGGTGTAACAGTGTAGGGCATAGATATGACCAGGGATGTGGCCGGGATAGGAGTCTCAATACTTGACATAACAAGTGTTCCACTCGATACAGGAGACGTGTCTTCCATATCAGAAGAAGCCATCGGGGTTGAAACACCAGTAGGAGTAGAGGGAAAATCCTCTTCGGAAGGCTCCCAAACAGGCTTCCAAAACAAATCGTAAAGCTTGTCCTCTAGAGCACGAGAGTTCAACGGTTGGACACTTGGAATAACAAGGAAAGTGTCACCACAAACCGGTGTCTCAGAAGCAGCAGAAGAAGGAGACCCTTGGTCACTCGGGACGGGAGACGGGCTCGATGGATCCCCCAACATGATCGAATCAAACAACAATCCTAGACAAGTTAATGATAAAAGACCCTATTCAAAACTAACGCAAACAAGATCTAACAAGGTAAATGTAATCGTGATCGAATAAATTTTTAAGACATTATGACACAACTTGACCTTTTCATGTTTTAAGAGTCAAGAAAAGGAAAAAAGATGACTCTAGTCACCTTCGAATATTTAGTGAGCCCGAAGTGACAAATGCTCAAGTGAGCCTTTTCTTTTGAGTCCGAAAAGGATCAAAAAGTGACTGCTCTGGAGAAACTAGGCAAGGGGTTTACCAAACAATCTGTAAAACTGCATATACACCTTAGCGATCATATGAGAGCCAAGGACTTTCCGTATGGCAGTCAATCTTCCCGAATGCTGCGTTCGGTGCGTTACGGGCTGTAAGGCGGCTGACACGGCTTCCTGAGGATCAAGGATGATAACCTAGTGGAGTCTCCCCATATATACGCGAGGGTACGTGGGAGCACAAGTCCGTACTAGACCACAGTTAAGTCACACAAGGAGGAATCACCAAACCTTAATGCGAGAACAAAAGTGCCTAGGTTTAACGACGCCGAAGCACGTCTCTAGCCTAGACCTCTAGAATGTGAGCGTTATGTTCCAATGCATTTTTAAATTCATTCTATTTATTTTAAAGTTGATCTTGAGTTAAGTTTCGGTTTTCAGGTCCTACCGTATGTAATTTCTCAAAATCCCTAAATGCAATCTATATGCCAAAACATGTCATTCCCTTCGATGAATGCTAATTACAAGAGAGTTAGAGAGCTTTCACGCAAACGAAACGATCACGAACAACACAGATTTTCCCTAATGCAGCTAATGCAAATCAATAAACTTTTCTTTAAGATCACTAATCCACTAATCAAAATGAAAATTCCTAACTTTCATTAACTGTTTCAAAGCAAAAGAGATTTTCTTTTTCAATAATGGAAAAATGCACTAAAGAACTTTTTAGAAATAACACTAACAAATTCTAACCAATACACACATGTTCAGTTCCTCAAAACATAAATCAAGCATCCAAAGAATCAAAAAGGTCCCAAAGACAACAATGAGTCGTGTGATCTGGGCTCAAAGTGAGACGAAGTGGAATTCAAGTGAAGACGAAGCAAATCGCCTAAATAACGCAACGAAATGATTCACGACTACCAAAAAAGTGTAAGGGAGCAAGCAAGAGAGTCGACTGGACAACAAAAAGATCAAAACACCTTAGAAAGGCTCGATTCACAAGGCCACTAGATGCCCTAGGGCTAGAAATGAGAAATCGATAGAAAAAAGAAAACACCCAAAGGGTAGCGATCGAAACCAGTCAAATCACACTCCAAGACACTCCAGTAATCTAATAAAGGTACTTAGGAAAAAACCAAAGCTCAAGAAGTTGAGAACCAAGCAAACTTCAAAAGTTTACAAGCCTGGCGCGACTATCAAGCTGCAACTAGCGCCTTTCAAGGATTGGCACGAGTTGTAAGTGTGCAACATGCGCCAATTGGCATGACTGTCACACTATAAAATAGCGCCAGTCGAGTTTGCTATGGAAAAATAAAAAACAAAAGAGCCAAGGCTAAACCAGCAATACCTAAGTACTCTCAAGAGGCAAAACAACACAGGTATCCAACCCAGAAAGCAAAACAAGCGGGAGAAACCAAGGAAACAATCAAGGAACAAAGCAAGTCCCAAGTCGTTTAGTTTGCAAACCAAACCGGAGATGAACTGAAGTAGCGTTGATCTACTTCGCTAATGCAAAGCAATAGCGTTTCGAAGGCTATCTGGCCACACTTCAGGCTCCGTCTAAAATTTACAAATCAAACAACAAGACAAGATAAACAAACAAGGAAAAAGCCAACTCCCCAGCGGAGTCGCCAAATTGTTGTGTAGGTAAATCCCCTCTGCGGACAGAGCCGATCCCACTAGCCTAAATGGGATCTAGCAACAATCAAACAACACTAACACGCAGGTTCCTAATTGCAAAGTAAAGGCCAATGAGGAGAGCCTAACTCGAATCCAACGCTTATATTCATGGAAGGGACGTCGCTTCCATTCTTTTGCTTCAACTAGTCACAATCCTCATGATCCTGGTGAATAGACACCTACACATGCAAAGAACAAAACAAATACAAGCATAAAATCCAAGAAATGCAACTATGTATCAGTCAGAAAGGATACAACTCAAACATCATAATAAAGACACATGAGTGGAACCATAATGATAGTCGTCTATTGTTATTGATAAACAAAAGAGAATACAACCAAGTTCTGACGTCAAATCCTCCTTTGGCTGGGTGATCAGCAACACATGCCTTGCAAAGCTTGTAGGGGATGGGAACAAGCCTCTCTCTCCTTGATTACTTGGACATGGATCTCCTCCTTAAAGATTTAGCCTCATAGGGATGAACAAGGCCTCTTGCAAGATGAGCTTAGCAATTCTCAGACTTTGGGACTTAGATTTTGGAGTTTGAAAAGTAGAATTACTAACTAGCTTGTCAAAAGGGAAAGAACAAGCTTATATAGAGGTAGGAGGAGTAGATGAGACCATCCACTTGATTCATGGGATTGTACTTATCATTAGGAAGCTTCCATGAGGGGTGGAGAACTACTTCCCTCCTTGGGAGATACGAAGCCCAACTGAACCAACTCAAACTGGAATTAGTTCATGGATAGGGTGGAAGGAACCTTCGGAAGTTTTTTTGTTAAAAACTTTAGCCAACTAGGTTGGCGCTAGTGCGACTCTGAGATAGAGAGCCAGCTGGCACACCCTCTTTGGAGGATTTCCCACATTGGCGCGAGTGATACACTGTGGAACAACGCCAATGGAGAAAGGTCTATATTTTTGGGTATTTTGCAGAAGGTGTCTTCAGGGCATATGGAGTACATACTTTAAGGGATATAATGCAGGTGTTTTCAAGTTATGTTACTTCTCACAGGTCCCGGAATAGGTCCTCCAATGTACAGGAGAAGGGGTAACAGGGACGGTGACAAAATACTGTGTAACACACCTGCAGACCATGAATGTCTCCAACGATATACAACATTTGCAATCACAGTCGAGTTCAAAGAAGACATGCATAACTTATATATCTAGGCGCAAAAGGATCCAAAGCGAGCGTGGGTCACGCTCCCATTCATTGCAATGGACGATGCCATTTACAAGGTATTGGCAGCATGGCCTCCAGAGTGGCATGCCCCAGATGAGGCCGTACTAGAATGAATAGCAGCACAACAGCGATAAAAGGAACTCTAACTGTGACTCACTAAGTTGGCAGAAAATACACATTAGGGACAAAAGGTAGCTTCACAGCAGGAAGCGACCAAGGAAATAATAGCCGACGAAATCACGGCAGAACAGGAAATGTCCTCAGCACAAGACATGCAAAGGGAATAGGAGACACAGGAATGCATGGATCATATTATAAAATTGACCCAAGTCAAGTAGTCGTGCAGCAAGGAATCGCTACATACACGCAAAAATTCAAAAACAGTGAAGGCTTTGGAGAAAGAGTTGATTGACAGCGACAAACCGGAGAGCATTGCCCCTACAAGTGCATTGGTGGACCTGATGATAGAACAAACAACTATGTTGGGGGCAATTAGAGCATAGTTTCAGGCAATACAGGTGAGACACTAGGGCGGGGTAATCCTAAATCCAGAAGAGGACACAGCTGTAGCCGAGCAGATTGCACGCAACTACACAATGAACACCTTAGCATTGCCAATAGGCGTTGTCATAGTAGAAGCTGAGGGTGACATGCGTTGTTGAGGATTGAATCTGGCTGCTCTTCCTTGAGAAATCCTATGCCAACTTCAGGATGGGGTAACCACTAAGCTTCGTGTTAGGTGCTAGCAACTAAAAACGCCTTAGGCTGAAAGAAGTCAAAATTCAGGGTAACCACAAACCACGCTCAGTTTGGTAGCTAGCCCTACCAGAACAGGAGAGGGCTCTCTCCGAGTCACGCTCAGTGAATAGATAAATGAAATGGCCTGAGATGACTTACAGTGAACTATTTATCTTAGGCTAGTAAGTGAATATGAATACAAGAAATAATTTTTATGAATGACTGTGTTTATGGGATGGTATGGGACCAACGAACCTCAATGAACAAAGAATTTAATACAAAGGCACGGATTACTTCATGAGGCAAGATAGGGGGAAAGCCTAGCAATTCAGTTTAAGATAGTGCAGAATGGAGAGATTGATTAAGAGGGTGAAAAGGGCATGGACAACATGAATCCTTTTCAACAGAAGAATGAACACTGAACATGAAATTTTCCCACAGGCAAAGCAATAAAATTGAATTCTATCTTAGCTAACTTAAAAAAATTCACTGGATATGAATATGAAATGAACTATGAAACATAAAAAGATACATATGAAACATAAGAGACACATTTGCTACACCCACAACCACATGAATCTCATGAAACAGAGCCACTGCCTTTCATTAATCCTCTGTAAAAAATATACAATGTAGAAACAAAGTTTCTTTCCCACAGTCTCCCAGAAGTTACAAACCAACCACCCTTGCAAAAGTGTGCATACACAATGAATGAAGAAAGATAGAAGCCAGGTTGGGGAGTTACTCGAATCATTACAAAATGAAGGTGGAGAGCCAAACATCAGCTACAGGTGCAGCGCCACAAACATGACAAATGGCTTGGGTGACCCTTTGCCTTCCTTTTCCACTTGGATAAATGTCAATCTGGAGTGAAAATACTTTTAAAACCACTTTGGGTGATGAAAAAATGAAGTGTAGATGAGGGGGCCCACTTATGAAAAGTCAGGAAGTGAAATTTTGCGAAACAGAGGCATTTTGGGCCTTTTTTCCTATATCCGTCGCGCCCTTTTCTGTATGCATCACGCCATTTTGAGGCTAGTTTTGAGGCACTTGTAGGAGTCCAAAATGTACCCAAATGTGCTCATTAGAAAGTTTGTCCTGTCTACTTTCCAACCCAAGTGGAATTTTTGAATTTTGAGCTCATTTTCCCCTCCAAATATTCATTCTCCCAAGACTGCTTCCTGTGTGTCAAAATAGGGGCAGTGAGGCCATTTTTTGGGCGTTTTTGACCTCCTCGAGACTCAAATCATGCCCAAATTTCTTTCCTGAGTGCCAGTAGTCGTGATTTTTCCTACTGAATCCAAAAATGCAAACCATTTCTCATTTGGAGCTCTGAATCATACACGTCGCATCGGTGGCACGGCGCGTATAGAGAAAAAACCTGTGTTTGTGCCAAAAAATTCCCATGTGACCAAGATTGTCCCAAATTTCTTGAAATTTGGACTGGAGGTTCTCTAAGAGGCACTATGTTGGGCCATATAAGCTTTAGCCAAGATTCAAAGCCGGTCTTACTCTTTTGCCTCTTTTTTTGCTCTGCTCAGTTTGGCCTTCAAGCTCCTTATTCGGGCTTTTGTGCTCATGTTCCGTGCCCTGTAATGACAAGCCATCCTCCTCAATATGGTTTTGTCCTTGTTTGCCTTCTCTAGCAGTCTCTCTAGGTGTAGATTGACCTGCTCTAACTAAGACTCACGATCTTTGTTGATCTCCTGCTCCAAGGTAGTGAGCTCGATCCTCCTCTGTTGGGCAGCTTGTCGATTCTAACAGATGCTTTGCAGCTCCATGATTGCCTGTTGGTCCTCAAGCTGCTTGTTCCTCTACTCCAAATACTTTATGATCCATCTAGCACTCTCCACATTGAGTATCAAGTCTTGGATCTCTGGGTCCTGCTCCTGAATGGTCATCCTAAGTTTGGCATTTTCTGCCTCTGCCTCATCATCCTGAATGAGGATGACATCGGTCTCCTGCACACCTGATGGCCCCTCATCATGCACAGGATTCTTGCCCTTGTCTAGTACCTATGTAGTTGATGCCGGAAGTGAGGCCCCTTCCACCCTGGGTGGAGATAACACTCACTTTGCTACTGCAAACAAGTGCCTACTGCCTATCTAATATGTAACATAAACTGGCATGGTAGTGGTCTCATGGTGTTCATGCTGATGAGAAGGACCACCCAACTCCTGCTCTAGCTCTGATAGTACCTGTGATGTGCTCAACATATCATGGGAAATGAAGTCCTCCCAAGCAATGCCCTGCAATCCCAACTGATGATCTACCAAAATCCGGATAAGAGCAAAGTGAAACACACTATTAAGCTGCTGCTGAGGGGTCTTATGCAACATGAAGGTGTTCATCCTCTCTATATTCCTGCATATGAAAAATGGGAGGTTCATCATCCTCACCCTGGTAAAGTACATGAGCAAGCGGATGTGATAGGCATATATTCGAGAGAACCTCCCCTCACAGCTGAAGTATTTCATGATCAATCTCATGAGTGGAGCATACTCATCTTTCAAGTATCTGAAGGGAAAGACTCTTGTGAGCTCACTCAAGAATCTGGCTTGAGTAAGGCTCATAGTGTTGCCTATCCACCTTCTTCTTCTTATGCCACTGTTCTCCAACATTTGGTATACCTGTTGCCACTGATATATCTTAGGGTGTCAATGTGAAAGTGACCCCGGCCAAGATAGACTGACCTCCAAGTAGATGAAGCACAAATAAACAGGCCAACTCATGATGAACTCTAACATTTGCCACCCTTTGACAAAATTCAAGACATGATAGGTGCTGGAAGCATGACATGGCAAGAGGGCATGCTTGTAACTTGGTGAAGGTAGTGGGTTCATCCTTGACATGTTTGCCACTCTTGTGGTGTCTCCTGGGAGCCTGCTCTTCTGAGGATGAGTCACTCTGTGTCTCCATCTCATAATCAGACGAATGTTGTGATGTCTTGACTACAATGTGGACTGTGATCAGGCTACCCTTTTGATGATGGTGTGAGGCTGGGTGCCTTTGTAATATCTGTTACCAAGGGGAACAATGAAACAGGGAGTATTAGGAAGGGAGTGATGAAATGGGGATAGGGGTTATAGGGAGAAATTTGTTAGGGATATGGGAGGAGTTTGGGTATTTCGATGGGATAGGGTTTGGGGTTTTGTGTTGACCAAATAGTGGATGGATAGGGGAGATGGTTTGGTAGTAATTTAGGGCAGGGATTTTAGGAAAAATGAGAGAGGGAGGATGGGAAAAATAATAGGTGAGGGGAAAAAGGTGAGTGGAGTGAAACCTTGGCACTAACAAGACATTTTAACAACCCTAGCCATCAATTTCTTGGTGATTTCTTATGGTTGATTTTATGCATTTTGGTGACATTCAAACATCTCAATAAACACCCTATCATTGACAAAATTTGATGAGCAAGTGATTTTAAAGAGCCTACCTCTCAATTTGATAGGTTTCACCAAAATTTGGGAGTGTTTGGGTGCTTGTTTTAGCCCTTGTATGTATGCGCCGCACGCGAAGCCTAGTGTGCCGTGCCCTGGGAATGCGTTGCACCCTTAGAAAAATTGCAGTGTGGGCAGGCTGCGTGTGCGCCGCACCCTCTGTGTGCACAGCGCTCCTGGGTATATGCGCCGCACCCTCTAAAACCGCCTCCAACTCACTCAAACGCTCACCAATGCACACTCACACCTTTACAACACTTCTCCAAGGCTTGTAATAGCACAATGCATTTTGTTTTGATAAACGTTTGTATATATAGCCTTGGAAGAGATGGGTTTAATTTTTTCCTCTTCAAAAACCCATTTTTCTAATGTTATGTTTTGCACTTTTTTCACTGACTCTAAAACACACTGATTTTCACTTTCCCTTTGAAATTTTAGCTCAAATGATGAAATTTTTGACACTCTTTGTAGGGATTGCACGACAGGACATTTGGCCATAGAAACCATGACTGCATCTAAAAAAAACAACTGGCGAATTTTTGAAAATTTTGTCATAAATGACATTGTTTGACTTTTTTTCAAAACTGAGTTTTGAAGAAGAGTCGAAGTCTATCCGCATGATGATGAAACTCTCTGAACCGTAACTGTGTAAGGGCCTCACTCTGGCCTACATGGATTTACTGGACATGTTCAAAGACCAAATTGATGAATTCCTAGACCTAGACCTTGAAAATGACCTTTGTCCTTTAAAGGACTAGACCTTGATTGTCATGGACTTTGATGATTATTGACAAAAGACCTGAGCCAGCAGGAGCCAGACATGAGGGGGAATGACTATCATGACCTTCTCTGTCAGATTATGGCATGCCCCTAGTGGAATGCAACTGGGAGAATGGAGCGAGACACCTAAATATGAAATGCATACAGAGTTTTGATCTCTGACAGAGGACTGACCAGACCGACTCTAACATTGGCTCCAATGGGGGATGGTAACTCCTTGGACGTGCCAAGAATAGCAGATCTATGGAAGAGCTAGACAATGCCTTCATCCATTGGGCTATGGAGTCATCATTTTGATAAATAATACGGGACTCTGATTCATTTATGAAACTGAAATTACCAAAAAACTGACTCAAACTTGACATTGAAATGACTTAAAGGCTAGCTTGAACAACTCTAACGAAACTGAAATAAAATGGTATTTACAGTGACAGTGGAAGCAACATTGATAACTTATAAATGGTACCGCTTGAGTAGCCAACGATTGATCGGCCCTTTTGGAAAACCTTCTCCGTTTATTTCCTTCAGAAGAAAGGCATTCTGCCCCTGATATGCTGCAATCTTGAAAGGACCTTTCCAGAGGTTCTCGAACTTACCATGCTTTCCTTTCTCCTCATTTCTTGCATCCCACTTTAGCACCACATCATCCACCTAGAATTTATCTACCTTTGCCTTTCTGTCATAAATTTTCTTGATTTTCTCCTGCAATTTGGATGTGTTCTTGAAAACTTCTTCTCTGGTCTGCTGCAAGTGGACCATTTTATTCAGCCTTCTCTGCATTGGATCTTCTTCACTGCCAGCCTCCTGAAGAAGTTTGACAATCGGGGCAATGAGAGAGGAAGGAAATACTGTATCAACTCCATAAACAAGCTCAAACAGTGACGTACCTATGGATTTCTTCTGGCTGACCCGATCTGCCCAAAGCACATTTACCAACCTCTTATGCTAGCTCTTCTTGTTTATTTCCAGCAGCTTCTTGATTATGTTGGCCAATGCTTTGTTTGAAGATTCTGCCAATCCATTGCCTTGCGGATGATAGGCAGTTGAGTGCCCCAAAATGATGTGATATTTATGACAAAACTCTACCATCCTTTTTGATTTGAAAGTTGTTGTGTTATCAGTGATTAGCGTATTCGAACATCCAAAGCGAGACAAGATGTTATTTTCAAGGAATGAAATGATTACCGTATATGTAGCTTGTCTAGTGGGAATCACCTCAATCCATTTTGTGAAGTAATTTGTGGCTGTGAGGATCCATCTATGCTATCTGGAAGAATCAAGATGAATTTCGCCAATGAAATCCAACCCCCATTGCTAAAAAGGGGCACTCACCTCTATGGGCTTGAGTGGTAGAGGTTGTAGCTTCCGCTTTCCTTCGAAAATCTAACACTTATGATAGTGCTTGACCATCTTATATACATCAGCAAACAATGTCGGCCAATAGTACCCTTCTCTCAAAATTTTGTTTTCTGTTGACTTCCAAAAAAGGTGACCACCACAGTCTCCTTGGTGGCAGTCCTCCATGACTTGCTTTGCTTCCTTTTCCACCAAACAATTTAACAAAATGCCAATGGGGTCTTTCCAATACAGTGCTGAATTAAGAATGAAAAAATTGGCATCCTTCAACTTGAGTGTTCTCGCTTTGTTTC
>APFE030123649.1:84834-103466 GCA_000404065.3 Pinus taeda | reverse complement strand
CTCTTGTGAGTTGACTCAAGAATCTGGCCTTGATGTAAGGCTGATAGTGTTGCCTATCCACCTTCTTCTTCTTATGCCACTGTTCTCCAACATTTGGTATACCTGTTGCCACTAATATAGCTTCGGGTGTCAATGTGAAAGTGACCCCGGCCAAGATAGACTGACCTCCATGTAGATGAATCAAAAATAAATGGGCCAACTCATGATGAACTCTAACATTTGCCACCCTTTGACAAAATTCAAAACATGATAGGTGCTAGAAGCATGACATGGCAAGAGGGCATGCTTGTAACTCGATGAGGGTAGTGGGTTCATCCCTGACATGTTTGCCACTCTTGTGGTGTCTCCTGGGAGCTTGCTCTTCTGACGATGAGTCACTCTGTGTCTCCATCTCATAATCAGACGAATGTTGTGATTTCATGACTGCAATGTGGACTGTGATTAGGCTACCTTTTGATGATGGTGTGAGGCTGGGTGCCTTTGTAATATATGTTACCAAGGGGAACAATGAAACAGGGAGTATTAGGAAGGGAGTGATGAAATGGGGATAGGGGTTATAGGGAAAAATCTGTTAAGGATATGGGAAGAGTTTGGGTATTTCGATGGGGTAGGGTTTGGGGTTTTGTGTTGACCAAATAGTGGAGGGATAGGGCAGAGGGTTTGGTAGTAATTTAGGGCACGTATTTTAGGAAAAATGAGAGAGGGAGTATGGGAAAAATGATAGGTGAGGGGAAAAAGGTGATTGGAGTGAAACCTTGGCACTAACAAGACATTTTAACAACCCTAGCCATCAATTTCTTGGTGATTTCGTATGGTTGATTTTATGCATTTTGGTGACATTCAAACATCTCAATAAAAACCCTATCATTGACAAAATTTGATGAGCAAGTGATTTTAAAGAGCCTAACTCTCAATTTGATAGGATTCACCAAAATTTGGGAGTGTTTGGGCGCTTGTTTTGGCCCTTGTCTGTATGTGCCGCACGCGAAGCCTAGTGCGCTACGCCCTGGGTATGTGTCGTGCCCTTAGAAAAATTGCACTATGGGCAGGCTGCGTGTGCGTCGCACCCTCTGTGTGCGTCGCGCTCCTGGGTATATGGGCTGCGCCCTCTAAAACTACCTCCAACTCACTCAAACGCTCACCAATGCACGCTCACACCTTTACAACACTTCTCGAAGGCTTGTAATAGCACAATGCCTTTGGTTTTGATAAAAAATTGTATATATAGCCTTGGAAGAGATGGGTTTAATTTTTTCCTCTTCAAAAACCCATTTTTCTAATGTTATGTTTTGCACTTTTTTCACTGACTTTAAAACACACTGATTTTCACTTTCCCTTTGAAATTTTAGCTCAAATGATGAAATTTTCGGCACTCTTTGCAGGGATTGCACAACAAGACATTTGGCCATGGAAACCGTGACTGCATCTGAAAAAATAAACTGGCGACTTTTTTGAAAATTTTGTCATAAATGACACTGTTTGACTTTTCTTCAAAATAGAGTTTTGAAGAAGAGTCGAAGTCTATCCGCATGATGATGAAACTCTATGAACCATAACTATGTAAGGGCCTCACTCTGGCCTTTATGTCTTTACTGGACATGTTCAAAGACCAAATTGATGAATTCCTAGACCTAGACCTCAAAAATGACCTTTGTCCTTTAAAGGACCAGACCTTGACTGTCATGGACTTTGATGATTATTGACAAAAGACCTAATCCAGTAGCAGCCAGACATTAGGGGGAATGACTATCATGACCTTCTCTATAAGATTATGGCATGCCCCTAGCGGAATGCAACTGGGAGAATGGAGCGGGACACCTAAACATGAAATGCATACAGAGTTTTGATCTCTGACGGAGGACTGACCAGACCGACTCTAACATTAGGGAAGGCTGCACCCTCCAAACCTTGATGAAGCACAAGGAAAATCTGGAGCAGGTTAGTCTCCATATGATTTGGTTGCACACAACTAGGAAGTGGAACAGGCCATGATGGAAGCTTGTAGCAAGGTACTAGAGTTATCTATTCCATATGAACTTCCAACAACTGCCAAGATTCATCGCATGGATGCAGGATTCCGTACGGACCAAGCGGAGAATGCGAAGGCTCAGTGGGAATTAAATTTACAAATTGTAGAGCTAAGACTGAAGGCATAGCTTCCCACACCTCCAGAAGTTTGAGAATGGTGCCGTGGCAAAATTCAAGTAGGAGTGGAAACAATCAAGTGCGCAGTCCAAGATTTCTCGGGTCTGTTCGATCAATCCTTCCTTACGCTCACCTCTCTCCAAGAAGACCCAACCATCCAACAAGTGGAAATAGAAGCACAGGAGGCGCAGCAAGCTTATGACACAATCCGGGGGACTTCACAGACGGTCACTATCACATAGCGGTTGGCTAAAATGAAGGAAGCCCAGGCTCTCAAGGCACAAGTGGAGGTTGCTCGGAAAAAAGAGGCAATGCTTAAACACTGCATCCAGCCCTTGCTTGATGAAGCATTCGCAATCTCCAACACTATCGAGGGAAAGTTAGTGCACATAGAGGTAGCATACTATCTTGGCCATTTTACTGATATTGATGCATCAGCAGCTCGCGTAGAATAGGTATAGAGGATGGCAGAAGAATTTTTTGCCATTACACATGAAGTGCAAAAGTTGTTGATCAATCTTTGCACAAATATTGGCACAATTTTCGAGTGAATTAGGATGAGTCACGATGATTGTGTTGGGGGACTATTTGGTAGTGAAGTCCCCACGTAACGAGTTTGGGGCTCAAAGCTCGCAAATTTGGGTAAAGGTTTGTGTTATAGACATATTTGGGCACTGCAACCCCAATCATATATGTCCATAAACTAAGGGCTTCTGAGTCCCTAAAAGTGTTGTTTCATACCCTAAAGGAACAAGGTCGGCTAATTACATCATCTCCTTGAAGTTCTCCACAGAAAACTACTTAGAACTAGTCAAAACTAGACCATACAGACTGCTCAATGCAAAGGGTGCGATGCATCTGACCTGCCACATGTAAAAAGTGCAATGTATACTAAAAAGCCCTTCTGTAGGGTGCGATGGGTGAGAGTAGACAAATGGAATCTTCCAGAAACTTCTCCTGTGACACTTGCCTCTCTGAATTTGCCCAGGGATGAGTAAGAGATCATCAATATCCAAGTGGAATCAAGAACTATCAGAGAGAAGACACTAACCAAAATCCCAGAAGCTTACTCACTCCCTTGCGATCATCTATATATGGATCCCTCATCCCAGAGATCCAAGGGGCTGGAATCTTGTATCTTGTAAGGAAGTGTTGTTGGTTTCCTGGTGGAAAATCATAGTGTTGGGTGATCTAAGCTTTTCATGAGGTGAAGAAGGGCTTTCATGCTGGGATGATGACGCTGGGTCAGATCAATGGGTTGTAATCCTCTCTTCTAATCTTTATACCAATAAAGCTATTCAAGTTTTCCTCCACATTCTTGTATGTTTGATGATATATGAATTTGTGTGGTCAATATATATCTGGTCCTATATTGTTTATGATTGTAGATATTTGCACTTTGAAGGTATTATGTTGCTTTGACTTTACAGGTACTCTTTGAAGCAGAGTAATCAAGGAAGGAGCGGCAAAGATCCGTCAGAGGGGAGAAGGAACAAGCAAGGAACCAAGTGAAAGATTGAGGTTGGTATTCTTTTCTCTTCTCCTATCTACTTCTCATAAAGGAAAATGAAAGTAACTTTAGTTTGTTTGTTTCTAAGATAGCTACCCATCTTAGTGGGACTAGCAACTCTTCATAGACACTAGATTTCACGATAACAAAATGGCGACTCTGCTGGGGAGCGAATAGCTTATTTTCTTATCTATATTTGTTTACTTTATAAATGACATACGGAGCCTGAAGTCAAGCCAACTAGCCTTATAACTACATTTTCTATGCAAGTACAAAATAGATCAATGCTACTTCAATCTATCTCCGGGTTTTGTTTATAAACTGAACAACTGATTTGAAAACATCCTAATTTCCCTGATGGTGGCTCAAGTAGCCTCATTAGATCAGCTCCTGTGATTTGCATTTACTGACTATCATTAGCTCGGCCTAAATCCCTAAACTAGGCTGCAAACTGTGACCAAGAACCAAGTTGAAGTCTCGTCCCTAGACCATCGCACCTTCTCCTCTTGGGAATGTGGATGCATCGCACCTCCTGTGTGCAGTAGGTGGGATGCATCTCTCTTTCCCTATGTTACGAGTGCGATGATCAGATAAGACTCTTTCTACTTCCAGATTTTGGTTTTTGTTCACTCTCTTCAGCTTTATTCAGGAGTTTTGCTGTCTGTGATTAGTATACCATTATGGAAACTCCCTTCCTTTGCATGATTTAGCCTCCATTGTACAAAGAACTGTAAATGTTTTTATGTATTGTTTGCCATTTACGGTTCTCCTTTACAAAGAAGTAGCGTAATCAAACTGTCGTCTTTTGATTTGGAAGTGACGCAAGTGTTGTTTTTAGTCAAAGAAAAGAATCCTACTATTCTTGATGGTCGATTACACTGTTACTCTTGTATCTAATTTGAATTAATAGTTTTTCAAGTGTTGAAAGCAGTTTTCAATTCAAAATCGCAAAGTGTGTCATTATCTTCCTTTCGTCTTTTGAAGAGAAAATCATTAGTACTTTCGCTTGAAATGATTCATATTTGTACTTAGCATTCTTTTTGTCATTTACACATTAAGAAAGTGAAAACAAATACATGCATGTGCATTTGCATTTAGACTGCTTGTTGATTGTGATTTAGGATAGTGCATCTAGTGTGTGCTCTCTGCTCTATGTTGAAATAATCCTGCTTCTCTTTCCTTAGTAGCTAGGATTTTCATTGCAAAAAGAAGATTAAACGATTGTTTATCATCTTAGATTGCATTTTAGGAATTGTATATCTATATCATGTGGTGAACCTGAAAGGAAAACTTCTTAAGAAAGATAAACTGTAAAATAAATTCAATGAACATAAAAATGCTTTGGAACCTAGCGCACAACATTTAGAAGTCTAGGCTAGAGACGTATTCCAATGTCGTAAAGCCTAGTAACTATCGCTTTCATCGTAGGTTGGGTGATTCCTCCTCTTTGAGAAGACAAGTGCCAGTATGGACTTGTGCTCCCACGTACCATTGATTATATATTGGGAGACCATAATAGGCTATTTCCTTTATCCTTAGGAAGCCATGTCTGCCACCCTATCGATCAAAATGCACTGAACACAGCATTCGGGAAGATTGACTGCCATACCGTAAAAAGTATTTTGCAGTTTTGTGATTGGTTTGGTAATCCCTCTATCTAGATTTCCAAAGTAGTCTCTTTCATTCCTTTTCAGACTCCTTAAAGCAAAAGGTCCATCTGAGCACTTATTACTTCAGGCTCATTAAAAATCGAAGGTGACTAGAGTCATCTTTAGCTTTTTCTCGACTCTTAAAAATTGAAAAAGCAAGTTGTGTCAAAGCGTCTAAAATTCATTTAATTCATAATCATTTTTCCCTTATTTTGAGTTGATCGAGTAATCCGCAATCGTGGAAGAAAGTCAATCGAAACCCCACCATTCATAGAGATTAATGAGTCAATCGTCTTTGACTTTGGAAACAAAACTATTCCAGATAAAGCAAACTCATTTAACCAGATCAAAGTCCCCTGGTTTGCTTGGAAATTTTGTTTCAACATCCTCAGGGACTCTGGTTACTCCAACCATCTCTGGTACCCCTGCCTTTATAGAAGAAGTTCCGCAGCCACAAGAGGACATTAGAACTGAGCCTAGTGTAATGGTAAATGCTTCTATTCTTGAATCAGGTCCGTCTACAGCTGATTCAGAAGGTGTTACCCCTCCAACAATTGTCGCTGCAGAGTCTATACCTTCTTCGGCACAAAAAATATTTTACAGACCTAATGGTCTACCTCTCCCACCTGGATTGATTGCTATAGAAGAGATTGTGGAGGATCCCCCATCCAGTACTCCATTGCATTTTGGAGCCGGGATCACCCTATATCCTTCTTCATCAGAAGTTAGTCTCCCTTCATCGCAAGTTCCTGTAGAATCGCTAGGAAATCTTTTGGATAGACTAGATATGTCTGAAAAACCGTCGACATACAGGACCGTGCCATCTGACACAGCAGCAACAGAACCTCCTGCTGCTACTCCAACAATGTTCGCTGGTGTACCATCTATCCCAACTAGCTCTCAACTACTAGATGGAGTCCATCTAGGGATTGTTTCGACAGTATGGTCTGTTCTCGTTTGTTCGTTCGGAATAATATCTGGAATCTCTTATGTTGAGTCTCAGCGAATTGATCCTTTGCAATAGTATCAATTTGGGCAGTCCGGTCTCCAAAGGCCAATCATCCCTTTGAGCACTGGATTGCTGCCATATGGGGGGCAGTATGCCCTTTCCTTGTTTCCTCCGGGAGAACAACCATATGGGAGGTCGCAACAGAATTCGGGTCATGCTGGAATTACATCCAGTGGTTGGGTGCCAATACTACCTCAACAACCAAGAGTTGTATACTCAATGCAACAAAACCTACCTATGTCAAATATCCCCACTACATCGGCCATTATGACAGTGTTGCAAATACAAGCGTTGCCTGTTGTATGCCAACCTCAAGTTTCTCAGGTCGTAATACAACAGCCTCCAATCTCCACGACGCAGCCGCAATCACCGATTAGTGGATCCCTAACCAGAGCGACCCATGTTCAAAAGGGTACTATTACACCTCATCTTGGTCAAATAGCCAGTATTGGACAACAACAAATGGTCTCACAACCATGGTTAGTGCAATATCAACAACCGCAATTCCAACAAGCCTACCAAGGATCTAAGCAACAAGTCTTTGTGAGTAATGGGCAGCCGTATATTCAAAACGGTCAACAAAAATCATATCAAAATGGTTATGCCCATCAACCTCACCAAAGTTATCATCATCAAATGCATTATGTTGGTATGCAAAGACCCACTGCTCAGGCAATCCCATCTTATCCTGGGTATGCTTCACGTACCTGAATCAACAATTGCCCTTCGTGGTGACTTTAGAGTTACTAGATCTAAATCAGCTAACAAATGATCCAATTGCTTATACCCCTTGGTGGCTGGCGATTCCTCATAAACTTCCGTCAGATATTCCTAAATTTAATGGAATCCAGGTGAAGACCCATCGAATCATGTGATGTCCTTTCATTTGTGGTGTTCATCCAACACTCTCAATGATGATTCAATTAGGCTTCGGCTTTTTTAGTGAACGTTAACTGGTCCGATAGCAAAATCGTACATTGAATTGCCTAGAGCTTCATTTGATAACTTCAGCACCCTAGATTAGTGGAGTTAATCACACTATTTAATTGTGGTGTTGTCACTCACTGCATTGTGGGATTCAATTGGTCAAGGTTGCCAGATAGCAGTGAAGTTAAAACCATTTTTTAGGCCATAGAAGCCATCAGAGATTAACTAGACCCTCCCAATTGCCAAGTTCTCTGAAAAACCTTTTCAACGGTATATGGAAGTCCAAAAATGGACCCCTGGAGTAGAGGATAAAGCATTTTGAAGATTACCTTGGAAAAGCCCAGCTGATAGAGAAAAATGACTAAGTGTAGAAGACAAATCGCAATCAAAGGTCTAAGGTTGATCACAATCAAAAGGAAGGGCTTGTTGACAGGTAAGGAGCACTACCAAAAGTAGACATAAGGATTCGTCGATCGTTGATATCTCATATTGGCAGTCGGTGAATCAAGGCTCAATATTCATTGGCGATCAGCGGGGTTTTAAGTCCCAAAACTACACAGGGGGCCGATATCATGATGCAATGTTAAAGTTTCTGGTAAGGGCTAAAAAAGTTAACAAATGAAATTCTCGACAAAACCAAGGTGAGCGGCCCCATTTCTCTCTCCTCTAGGTGGCATCGGCAATCAGTGATCGGTGAATCAATGGGGTTTCAACTTAAAAATACCTGCAAATCGTTGATATTTTGATAAAGCGGTGCATTATCGGGGGGTCGAGAAAATTGAATACAAAGGAAAGCATGAAAAAATAGGGCTCGTCGAGCCTCTTTCTCTCTCCTCTAAGGGGCCACATGGCATCCTTTGATTGGCCCATTGAGCTAACATGGTAGTTAATGTCAGCAATGACGAGGGAAGTACATATGATGACGTGGCAATGGACACATGACACTCATTTTTGGCATTTTCAAGGGTCCAATGGGGTTGTTTCAGGGTGCCACATGGCACCACTCGTGGGATGACACATGGCAGTGATGACATCAGCAATGACACCACCCATCGCAATCGACAATCACGCAATGTAAAGATTTCTCTTCCACTAAATCTCCTTCCTGACTACATTTTTTATAAGAAAAAGGCCCCCTCGAATGCGATGTTCCATAGGCTATATTCCATAAAGATCTTGCATTTGAACTCTTAGCTCACACTAAGGAAAAAGGTAAAGGGGTCTTGTGGTGAAGTAAAATTATAAGTGCGGACGCGAACGAATTCCTCTAGCTCGATAATGGGTCTAGCCACAATAGATACATTATGTGGAAGATTTCCTTAGGTTATCAATCAATCAAGAGGGCCTACCCCTTGGTCACTTATCCTGCTTGATGATGTCCTTGCTTGCTCGCTCCAGCAATCTCTCGCTTCCTTCTTCTAGCTCTTGAAACAAGTAAACAACAACAACATACAAACATAATAATAGACAAATTGCAATTCAACCTACTTAACAAGTCAAGAAACATTAAGACATGAATATGTAATATTAAAAAACATGCAGGAAATCAATCAATAGTTGTATTTATTAATATCAAAGCGAGGTTACAACCATTCATCTTGATGTTGCAGTCTTCCTCTGACAAGACCACGTTCCCACACACTTCTACTAGCATTCCATGATGGCTTCAGACAATAATAGTTTTAAATATCTTCCCTTTAGGCTTCACTCCAAACCAAAACACACTTCTCCCTCACACAACTAGATAGCTACAACTAGTAATAGCTTGCTTGTCTACTCCAAACCAAAATAGCATCAACACTCAACCAAAACTCTGCAACTATAACACTCACACTAGTTTGTGCTTGGGAAGAAGGGAGGTTTATATAGGAAATATGGATGGGAGATGGATCCTCTTCTCATGGGAGAAGGACTTATCCCTTGAGGTAGTTCCATCATTATAGGGGAAAAGAGCCCAAACTGTCATCCTCGATCCCATCCGGCTAAACCATTTACCAGACTTCCGTTACGGAGCTTCTAGAGCTAGAAGCTTCGGCTCTAATTTAAGAAAACAATTCCATAACAGTACTGGCACGAATGGAACATTGCTCAGTTGCACCGATCGACGTGAGGAGTAGTGCTAATTTCTGCACATTGATGTGGGGAACACAAAGGCCATTAGCGCCGGTCTTGTAAACTAGGCAAAATAGAAGTTTCAGGGGAAATGGTGCAAAAGGGAATTTATCTGCTATGAAGAGGGACATAATGGGAGTTTCTTCATGAAGGCAAAGCATGCAAGGTTCACTGTAGAGTTCCTCTAGGATCAAGGAACAAGGAGTACAGGGACAGTGACAAAATGCTATGTAACAGATGCCCCCTAAAGCGTGAAGGTCGAACTGGAGTGAGGGATGAAATACTTTATAAATTAGTGCGGGGAACTGGTCTACCGTCGGAAAACCTGCAAGCAAATACAAATACATATATATAAACTGAGATCTCTGTCAAATGATACATGAATCATTGCATAGACGCAACCATCCAAAGAATGATCATGTAAATGGATCCAGGTATGGGTGCAACCGTCTGTCAAAGAGGATCATAACGAAACCAAGGTATGGTCACAACCATCCAATGATGAGAAGGATCACATATGATAACTCATGGTCTCGTCGTAACCAACCATCTAATAGAGACATGTATATCATCATAACCATTCCGCACCACTTTGCAACCTGGACTTTTTTGATCTGAGTCTAAGGTCTTGCACTCCAGCACGACCCAATCAAAGTACAAATTCTAGCATGCGAATAGATATGTTGATGTCGAACATGCTAGAAAGTCACTTGATTACTAGTCAATGATGTAAACTATTAACAAGCGTGAGAGAAACCACCAATAATGACAATGGTCTTTAAGGTACTATCACCACAATCCACGGAATGTGAATACAGGAACTGAAGTCAAACACCTGTGAAATCACTCGATCGAAATCTAATGATGTGAGCTTGTCGTCGAGTGCGAAGAGCTTTCCATTAGGGCATGCAATCTCTAAGGTATTGGAAGGGAGTCTCTCAGTCAACTTCTCAGATAATGAGCCGAAGTCGATGGAAAGCGACCGTGTCGAAGGAGGGCCATAATGAATCCCACATCATTGACATGAGACGAGAGGATGCAAAATGATTTCGGATGATACAGAGAAACAGACGTAAGTGTAACTGCAAAAGGAAACCTCTTGAACATATCGACGACACAACTGGAATTTTGGAAGCTTTAGGATTCATGGGATCGGTGGTCATAATGACGTGGCAAAGATCAAATGGAAGGCAAAAATGAACAACCCAAACCCAGGAAGGTCAACGATGCAAAGGAGTATGTCCCAACCTGACATGAAAAGAATGTCATGTTCAAGAGTGAGCTACTGACACGACTGATGGATTTCCAAATTTCCCCCACCATTTCTAGCAGGTACCCCAATTATTTTTTAATCGCAAGCTTAAAGGGGATAACATATGCTTGCACTATAAGTTCATCCTTTGGATGAACCTGACCTAGTAAGTTTAATGAGTCATAGGAAGGAGAAGCTCAGGTTCGTCATGGTGACGAATCCGATGTCGTTTAATAGTTTAACGAGTCCGACAAAGGTGTAACTCGGTATATTTTTCATGTTTAGAGAGTTTGAAAAAGACACGCAAAAGAAAACTTCACATGGTCCCTTTTCGTACATTTGTGTCTCTCGAGCCAGAAAAGGTAGAAAACAATACTTGAGAGAACCGCTTGACCATTTTAGTCAAGGAGTACCTTTTTCGTAAATAGTGCCTCCAAGCCCGAAAAAGTGATAAACTTATACTGGGCGCACGACGTTTCACATCCATTAATGAGTTTGAAACGACAAGGGCTCAACTATCTTTTCATTTTTAAAGGGTCGGAAAAGAGTTGAAAGTGGACCCCCTGTTTTTATTCTCTTTAAAGAGTCAAAAAGTGAAAAAATACTCGACAATATTTTCATATGAGTTTAATGAGTGGAGAAAAGAGCTAAAACGTGACTCATCATCATCATCGAACATCCATCACCTATCACTGCACAAGAAAGGTAAAGTGTATTATCGAGTCCTTGAGGCAAAAATAGGTCAAAATATTTACAAAACTTGATATTTTTATGAAACAATGAATAAAAAGGGGAAAAGTAAATATATTTTTACCATTTACCATTTTACCTTTGCTGTGAAGACTTTTTACCCACGTTTGCCCTAGTTGTTTCGGAGCAAATTACGGAAGATTCGGGAGGTCAATCGACGAGCCGTCAGTTCCAGGGAACAGCCGAAGCCCTGAGCTCCATTCCCATGCTATTTATTCTTGCTTTTAGCCAATTTTTTGGATTTTTAGGGAGGTTTTTGAAAATATTTTTCGCTCTTGGTTGACACAATTTCCGGGCATAGAATCGTGTTGGCCGAGGGTGATTAGCAAATCCATCCACACCGATCGGTGCAACTGTTTTTAAAACAAGCACGCCAGTGCCGTGGATAGGGCAAAACCCTATGTTCTAAAAAACTTACCGTTTAAATTTGAATTTAATGTGCCAATGATGATTATTGACTCAAATTAATGGCTTTTGCAGGAGAGAATTGTCGAAAATGGTAGATTGGAAGGAACAGGAACATGAAGATGTTGACACCCAAGCAATGAATGACACAAATTTCCTGGAGGCTTTGAGGGCTTGCGAGCTCCTCAAATTATTCCTTACACTAGGGATGCGGGCCCAGCCCGAGTTGCTTCCATACTTGATAAGCATTTGGGACATTAATCGAGAGATTTTTGTCATTGGCGACCAGGAGCTGGAGTTGACAACTTCAGATATTTACTTCATCACTGGACTGTCTCGTAGAGGTGAGCCAATGAACTTGTATGGGTCACATCCGATCGGGGCAAGCATATCTTCCCTGCTTGCTGAACACTGCCCTGAGGCCCTGAAATCCAAGAATGGGAAGATAGAGATTTCCAGTGTGCGAGATTTGACACTGAGGGTGCTTTTGTTGACTATCAACAAAGTGGCGGGGTCCTAGGCAAAAAATGAGACTAACAAGTCAAAGTTACTTTATGCTATTGATTGCATAACTCCTACGATCTTCAACTAGGTAGAGGCCATGAAGATGAACATTAAGCACCAATTGTCCAAGGCCAAGGTAGGGAATCTGAAACAATTTGGCTTCGGATCTGTACTTTTGACCTTATTCCTAGAACAAGTACCACTGTTTCAGTATCATCTGACTAATCTAGATCCTCCTATGCCACGTGATCTGTAGATGGCTCATTAGATTCATTTGATGCCCAGGATCACTGGGGGTCAGCATATGTCATACCGACCTGCATTCTTTTCATGGCTATGATGACAGAAGATCGTCGTGGAGGACTAGCCATACAACAACACTGATTTCCGTGGAGATCTAGATATGCCCTTGCCAGATGGAGAGGACTTTGATGGCGAAGGTAAAAATCAAATTTTTAATTTCGATATTTTTTTAATTGTTTTTGGTATATATGTGCTTATAACATTTCCCTTGTGTATGTAAATGTTGGACCAGAGCGGCCAACCGAGATGTCCCCGATAGTCAGGCACGTCCCCCACCCTATTGATGTTGTCACCCCTTATCAGGGAGTGACAACAAGGAGGAGATCGCGAGGAACCTTGAAGGGTTAACTCACGGTATCCCAGAGTATGCTCGGATAGGAGACCTGCCCCGTCGGTACCAGAGACACACGGTGGGAGTCTCAGATTGGATCCGCCAATTGCTGAGTCATGTTGCACGAGCTGTCTCATGCTACCATGATCACCATGCTGATTAGTTCCTAGGTCCAACACTTACATATTTTTTGAGGTATGCGTGCCATGAATGTATGGTACAAATAGTTTGTCTTATCTTTTACATGTTTTGTAAATGTCTATCCAACCGTAATTAGCTAATGCATCTGTTAATGTATTCATGCATCTAGGAATATGATGATATGTAATATAATCAAAATGTCTTTCCAATAGATGGATACAGAGATACATTCTCAATATTTGAGGGTTCCTAATAGAATATTGTGTGTTGAGTTGAAGGATGACAGGCTGTGAATCTAGGTTGACAACCAATTCTTTGATGCCCAGAGCGATGGCTTCTGACAAAAGTTTGATGACAACATTGTATTCAACAATGTTGTTGGTTGTATGACCTAGGCAGATACCTTGAAGATCAATCAACTCACCGTTAGGGACATAGATAGCCCATGCCGCGGATGATAGGTTCTGGGTACTACAACAAGCACCATCAGCGAAACCAACGTGAGGAGTCGCAGACATCTGCAAAGCAAGAAAAGCATAGTAAACAAGAAAGTTGTTTGAAAACTATCACACAAAACCACGCTGTACAAAAATGAATCACACACTAATGTACATAAGTAACCATGAAAGATGACCTACACATAGTACTTTTTGAGGTAAAGCCCATTTCGGGGCTTATCGAGAGGATTTCCTTCATAATCAATAAGCTCATAGGCTCCTTTCTGCAAAACACGTTTCACGATATAGGGCCCATGCCACATAGGTTCGAACTTGCCTGCCCCCAACTTATCATTAGCTTGGTCATATAATAAGACCAAATCACCCTCAGAGAATGTGCAAGGGGAGACCGACTGATCGAAATGGGATTTGACCCATTTCTTTTGTGCTTCGATAACCAAGGCAACGAGATGGCGAGTCTCGTCTAGTCGTTCTAAATATAAGAGGCGTTCCTCTTGAGGTGACGTTTCGGGGAGGAGTTCAATAGCTAACTTGAGTGAAGGAATCTCACATTCAATTGGCAATGTTGCTTCCAAACCATAGACCAGCTGGAATGGTGTGAAATTAGTGGTGTCTTTGGTTGAGGTTCAGTAGGCCCACAGAGCTTAAAAGAGCATGAGATGCCAATTTGACTTGTGCATCCCAATAGTACGCTGAAGCATTGTGACCAAAACTTTGTTCTTGGCTTCAACTTGGCTGTTGCCCTGAGGGTAATATGGGGTGTTGGTATCCTAAATTTCCGTATTTTTTACCCTATTTCCATCAATATCAACCTCTGTTTTACCTTAATATAAGACCCTTCTTTCCCACACTAGTACATGATGGTTACCCTTTTCTTGCACATGCTCAGAGTTTATATTAAGATTTGTTACAACACTTTATTAATATTTTTATATAGATTTTGCATTATTTACATATTTCTTGCAACTCATATTGATTTACTAGAAGTTATAATGGAACGTAGTGTTAATAATGTATGAGTTGAATAGTGTACGAAGATTCCTGCACTGCCACTATCTGAGGTTTCTGAGAGCTATTTTCTACAAGGATGGATCTTGATCTTCGACTCCGAGTCTAACTGCTAATGAACTGAAGAAGGTGGCATGCATCTAGGGATTTTTCTCCAAAGATAGATTACGACGCATCGTAGCTCGTGTGTGTTATAACCATTGGCCAAGTTTGTAATTCAATTTTCTAAGTCTGTTCGGCTGAGAGGCTTGTTACACATCATTTTGTCATTATCTGTGTACTCCCCATTCCTTGATCCTGGAGGACCTCTATAGTGAACACCGCATTCTTTGCCTTCATGAAGAAACTCCCATTATGTCCCTCTTCACGAGCAGATCATTTCCCTTTTGCACCATTTCCCTTGAAACTTCTGTTTTGCCTAGTTTACAAGACTGACGCTAATGACCTTTGTCTTCCTCGCACCGATGTGCAAAGATTAGCACTACTCCCCGTGTCGACCAGAGCGACTGAGCTGTGTTCTAGTCGTGTCGGTCCTATTATGGAAAGTTTTTTAAATTAGAGCCAAATCTTCCAGCTCTAGAAGCTCCATAATAGAAGTCTGGTAAATGGTTTGGCCGGATGGGGTCGAGGATGACAGTTTGGGCTCCTTTCCCCTATAATGATGGAACTACCTCAAGAGATAAGTCCTTCTCCCGTGAGAAGAGGATCCATCTCCCATCCATATTTCCTATATAAACCTCACTTCTTCCCAAGCACAAGCTAGTGAGATTGTTGGATGAGTGTGAGTATACTATTTTGATTTAACAAGCAAGCTATTACTACTTGTAGCCATCTAGTTGTGTGAGGGAGAAGTGTATTTGGTTTGGAGTGAAGTCTAAAGGGAAGAGCCTTTAAACAATTGTTGTTTGAAGCCATCATGGAATGCTAGCAAAAGTGTGTGGGAACCCGGCCTTGTTAGAGGAAGACTGCGACGTCAAGACGAATGGTTGTAATCTCTCTTTGATATTAATATATGCAACTATTGATTGATTTCCTACATGTTTTGTAATATTACATATTTGTGTCTTAATGCTTCTTGACTCATTAAGTAGATTGAATTGCAATTTGTCTATTATTATGTTTGTGTGCTATTGTTGTTTACTTGTTTCAGGAGCTTGAAGAAGGAAGCGAGAGATTGTTGGAGCAAGAAAGCGAGGACATCATCAAGCAGGATAAGCGACCAAAAGGTAGGCCCTCTTGATTGATTCTAACCTAAGGAAATATTCCATAGAATGCATCTGTTGTGGCTAGATGCATTATCGGGCTAGAGGAATTCTTTTGTGTCCGCACTTATAATTTTACTTCACCACAAATTAGAGACTCCACTAGGGAGATCCCATCTTTTGTTTGTTTTGGATTTCATGATTTCGTGAGAACTTTGCTAGTTTCACGTTTTCCCTTTGGTTCTATTTCTTTTCTCCTGCTTACTGCCTTAGTCTAAAATTCACAGTAGCAGATCTGGTCCCTGTTTTGAATTTTATCTTTATTTTTCCTTAGTTCCCTCGAACAAGGCGTTTAATAGGTTGACAGTCGCACCAACTAGCACGAATTGCAGAGCAATAGTCATGTCGACCAGCCTCTGGCGCTTGTTTTCAGTTAGGTAGTCACGCCGATGCTTGTAAGTGAAGATTAGGGCTTGACCCCAATCTTGGCAAATGTGTTCTACTCTTGTGTTTTGACCCCGTGAGCCTTTTTGACTATTTTATCCCTAACTAGAAAGCTTCATTTAGCTTGCTTTGTGTGCTTGCTTTGTTTAGCCCACCCTATGATGTGTTAAGTCTGGCCCTGTGTGAAGTTCTTTTTTGTTTTTCCTTTGAATCCCCCGATTGACGCTATTTTTGGCCAAAAATTCCCACGGATCAGCCATCATCGCTAGTTGTAGTACTGGTCAGTCATGCCGATCGGCACTAATTTTGGCCCAAAAGTCACTCCGGTCTCAAGGGTAAGAAAAAATAATAATTTCTCCCATTCCAGAGCCAGTGTGTCTTGATCCTCAGACTCCCTTCTTCCTCCCATAAGTGACTAGGATGCTTTGTTTTCAATTGAATGACTAAAAGAGTCTCATTTGTTCTCTTATTTCGAGTGTCTCTTTTCTCTTTCCAAGCATAGATTACATTGCTCGGTTTGTCGATTGAAGCATTTACGTGTTTTGTTTGTTCGATTAAGGGAAGAAGTTGCTTTTAGTTTCATTTATAATGCTTTGGATTCGATTGATGCTTGTTTGTTTGGAATTGTGAAAATTTTCATTTAGAGTGCTTTATGGGAAAGATTCATTTTGCATTTTATGAAAACGAGAACATCATTCTAGTGTACTTAAGCGAAAGTATTGCATTAGTGGCATTATTGAGAGCTACAATTGCATCATCATAAGCATCGGAAATTAAATGAAACTTCTTATGTTGTTATAGGAAGATTAAGTGCATTTAAGAGATTTATTAGTGAAAGATTTCATTCTTTGATTATTGCATTAATTTTGTGTGCTCTATCTCTCAATTAGTGATAACTTTCATCGAAGACAAATATCTCTTTTCTCATATAGTTGCATGTAGGATTTTTTCCAGATGACAGTGGTAGGGCCTTGTAATTGAAACCTAATTCAAGATCAACCGTTAAAATTTATTGAATTAACCTAAGGAAGCATTTGATATTAATGATCATATCTAGAAGGTCTAGGCTAGAGATGTGTTCTGGCATCTGTAAACCTAACAGCTGTCGTTAGCTTCGGCATTAGACAACACTAGCATGGATTTGTGCTCCCCATACCGTCGAGTATATAATGGGAGACCCCACTAGGCTCCAATCCTTTATCCATAGGAAGCCGAGTATGCCGCCTTGTAATTGTGATACACAAAACACAACATTCGGGGAGATTGCCTGCCCGTACTTCTCAGTTCGCCAGGAGGTATTCTGTAGTTCACGGTTACCTGGTAATCCTTTTGCCTAGAATACCCTGAGTAGTCATTTTTTTATCTTTCCCGACTCTTTAAATTTGAAAAGATCATCGAGCACTTGTCCTTTTGAGCTTGTTAATTCCAAAAGCGACTAGAGTCACCTTTCGTCCTTTTCTCGACTCTTAAAATATGAAAAGGAAAAGTTTTGTTTCAGTGTCTTAAAATTAACTGCCCATGAAATATTCCTGGTTAAATTTATCTTCCTTAATGTTTCTTTAGGGTCGTTTCCAATGGCAACATTTCTAGAGTCTACCAGTCAAGGGTTCCCCTCGGATGGGAATCCTGGTCCTTTTCCTTCTTTTGGAAATGTTGGTGCTCCTTAAATGGTAGCACTATCCCTCCCTGGGTTAACCATTGGTTTACCTGTTTGGTTATTTTCAACCTAGGTGGTCCCGAGTGTCCCAACTCTTGCCCTGCCATCTCCTTCATTCGAATCATGTCATGATGATTCTAAGGTTGACCCCTCGCCTTCTTCCCCCATTTCTTCACCCTCCTCTTCTACTTCGCCTAGTGAAAGTTTGAAATCCAGTAACCAGGAGGCTAAGAAGAAGAAGATGATGATGAATAAGAAGTCAGATAAGGGAGAGACCAACCGTGCAACTATTACTCCAAATGCACTTACTGTCGACAAACCTTCCATTCCTCCATGAAAGGTCAGATTCCCTTGCAAGCTATGTAAGGGTGACCATCTCCGTCGAGACTGTCCTGGCATTCCCAGAGTCTTAGAGGTATGGTCTCAAAACCTGAACCGACCATCCCTGTCGACCTCTGGAGATCATGTTGATGTTACTAGTGATGGTAAGAAGAAGGGAAATATTAGATTACCCTACAGGTTATGTGAAGGAGAGCATCTTTTTCACCTTTGTCCTCTTATGGATAAAGCTTCCAAAGTTTTGGAAAACCTTACAGCTCCTCAACCCCAACTTCCTGTTGGTTATCAGAAACTTTCATCTGACCCTCTCCCGGTTGGTAAAGAGATTGACTTGGATTCATCTCTTGCCCATCATGCTCTTCCTGAGCAAGACTCTCTTGTGTCTTTTCTCGACCAACCATTGGTTGAGAAGAGTGTCGACTTGTTCCTGCCACCAGTCGATCACTCTGTTCTGGAAGAGAGTGGTGATCATACTGCTCATGTTCT